>OY757918.1:55001117-55296161 GCA_963585895.1 Sepioteuthis lessoniana
TATATATATATCATATATATATATATCATATATATATATATCATATATATATATATATCATATATATATATATATCATATATATATATATATCATATATATATATCATATATATATATATATCATATATATATATATATATCATATATATATATATATCATATATATATATATATATCATATATATATATATATATCATATATATATTATATATATCATATATATATTATATATATCATATATATATCATATATATATATATATATATATATATATATATATATATATATATATATATATTATATTATATATGTATACGCACACACACACTTATTCTCTTTGGAGAAGTATGAATCCCAATATTCCTGCTCTGCGGGTAAATAGTATGGTAATCTGAAATTTTTAACCTTTTTATTGCAAAAGTTTTGTAGGAAAAATATGAATACGAACTAGCTGTACACTGGGAGAGTGACCTGCCATCCTCTTTCTTAAACCCCCCTCAACCAAACCAGATTACAGGATGGCAGGTAGAGTAACCTTTTTGTATTCACTGTTGTATACTCAAATCTTTTATTCTGTAATTGAGAGAATAAATAGATACAAATAAAATGTGTTCTTTGGATAAGGCTTTATAATTAATAATGCATTATTAACACAAATAGAGATACATGTCAATCTCCCTTTTGAGTTCCTCCATATTGAGTACACTAAGTACCACTTGAAATTATACAATCAATTTTTACATTGACTCTTGTTTGCTTGCCTTTTGTTGATTATCTAAACTGTGCATTGCACCGTCTTGTTTATACATGTGTTAATACATATCTCATTGCAAACAATTACATTTGAGTCTTAATTTGTTAACATCTTGCTGAACTTTCAAGTAATAGTTTATTGAAATTATTTGTCTCCAAACTGAATCCATTTTCACTGGATTGTCTATTTGCGTTTTTACTTAAAATTTGTGTTGTCATTTTGTTGCAAATCAACTTTTCGTTTTTGATGAACTCTCAATTTTTCTAAAATTTATTGTTGTAGTAAATTATTCACAGCTATAATCTCAAAACTTTTATTTCGTTCTTTTTCTGAAACATAATTGAGATGATATTATGTATTCATGAACTAGATTTCTAGAATTATTGAAGCCCACTGCTGTCCCATCAGTCTCTTGAAAAACTCTGAATTTATCAGAAAAGAAAAATTAGCTGTTAAGAAATTGAGCACTAATACTGCATGGTTAGTTGGGAAAATTTGGCTTCTAACAAATATTTAATAGAATTGTTTTCTAGAAAACTTTTCTCCCTACTTTTTTTTTTCTAATATTTAAAGATAATTATCTTAACTAATCTTTGATTAGAAATCTATTCATTTAAAATAAAACAAGCCACTTCCAAATTATGTAACAACTTATTCGATATTTATATTTTTTTCCACTTGATTATCTAAGTATGTCAGAATAATGTGTAGCACATTATTCCTTTTATCTAAAAGTATTAAAAAATTTTGCTTTGGTATTATGTAATATCCATTTTAAATTTATTAAGGTAAAATATTTTTATGCTTCATTCCTCTAATATTTACTTTGATTTAAGTTGTCATAAAAATTATGGTCATGTTTGTTTATTTTTTTTTGTTTTTTTGTTTTTTTTTCAGTTCATGGATTTGCATTTAAAGGGAAAAGATATTAACTCAAATCTACACTATAAAATTATTTCTTAAATATGTTGAGTCAACAAAAAAATTTAAAGCCTTTTTTTTTCTTAACTGATTAAATTGATATTACATTCACTTTAGTAAAGAGTATGCTTCACAGTTTCTGTTAATATGAATACTTGAATTGAAATATAAATATTATTTACGTTATGCACATTTCCTAAACTTGCATAAATAATAGTTATGAAATTATTAATCTGCTTTTTACTGGTAAGATTTGGTCATTATACTTTGTTTTACATATAATTATCCCTGAGAATATTAATTTTAGCTTTTGTAAATGAAAAGTTAATTATAACATTGGTAACTTTTATAAGTGAGGGTGAATGGCATCTAATGAGCATTCAGCTAATAATATCTGGATACACAGAACTAGGGAATGTTATACATGCCTATCATACTGTAAACTGGTTTTCTTTAAAGATTGAAGTTTTTAAGAATCTTCTTTCTCCCACTTCTCCTTCCTTTGTTTTTGGATAAACTAATTGTTTATGCTACATGGTATAATGAGTGGGAATTGCTAAACAAATACATCCTCCTTTATTCCCTCTCATGATATATATTTACACAATGAATTTTAGCAATAGGGGGAAAACTGAAGTAATGGTATCTTATACTAGATTCAGATGCTATCAGTTATATGTAGACATTGTTTTTACTTTTCTTATCACTGTCAACTAACTTTACTACTACTCTGCACTAGCAAACTATCTCTGATAACAGGAAAAAATCATGGTTAGTCACTAAAATACTTATGTGATTTCATTACTTCTACACAAATTGCTTTGTCATCCTGCCTAACTAAAAAATTCACTACTTTAACCATTGCCAACAACAATTGCATTTTCATTATTCTCTTGTTCAATAATATTATCTCAGATATGTTATACTTAATCAAAGGATGGTTTCAGTTTTAAAAGAACTGATGGAACCCTAAAGTTAAAGCCAATGATCTGTTTTCAGTTAAGGTTCCCAAATGAATTTATCAGAATTGATTTTTCACCAATTTCTACAGAAACTAGTGGCTGAACTAAACAGCAGGAGTGTTTTTTAAAGCCAACATATGTAAGATATCCATATTATTGAAATACAAACTCATTAAAACTGTATATCTTTTGTTATGAGCATGTGAATAACCAACTCCCTTTAAGAGTAAGAATTTTAATGAAGATGCATCTCCAAATCACAATCCTGTGGATCACATTGCAAAATTTGGTTATATCCTAAGCTTAGCTTAGTTTGATATAAGGACATTATAATATGGTACTCAGGATCACTTTATTAGCAAATTGATTTGAAAGATTAGCTTGCTAACCATTGTAGCATAATAGATTCCCTATGACACAGTTTCTCTTGAATATCTTTCTCTGATGCAGTGTTAACTCTTTGCAGGTTCTTGATATTTGAAGGTTTCCAGAGGTAGAATACTCCGTGTTATTAAGAAATATTTTCATTTAATCCTTTTCCTTTCTTAATGTGATGGTCATCACCAAAGAATTCAGAAAAAAATAGAATGAAATTTATAGAAAATTAGAACAAACTCATCAAACTTCAGCGTTAAATTATCTAACCTCAGCATCCATTGGCAATAATTTCTTCAAAGACCAGATTAACAGTTATCCATATATATATTAAGTATATACTAAAGATAATTGCCTTGATTCAAATATTAAGAAAAAAAGTTTATCTAAAGAAAATTTATATTATGCAGATGCACTTTCCAAGAGTTTATTTTTGTTTAACTGCATCAAATCTTACACTGAAGTTTATCAACATCAAATGTTACACTGAAGCCTAGCTTGAAAATGATGAGTCCGAAATTCTCCTATGTCCTGGAAAGCTTGCAGCTGGAGTCTTTGACTGGAAGCAGGCATATGGTGATCTAAACTACTACTCACCTACAAATATTGTGAAAACCTTTGAATGGGAATTGTTAATGATATTTGGTAATTAGCTAATTAGTAATAATGATTATTAAAAATTATTTCTTGATCAGAAAACAAGAAAATGTACCTGTATAAATCAAGGATTTCAATTTTAAAAAATAGTCGGCAAAACATTAAAAATACTTGAGAAAAAAAGAATAATTTCTGAAAGAATAATAATTCTGATGATATTCAAGTTTTATTCTAAGAGTTTTCTGGATTTTGTTTTTTGTTTATTTTTAAATTTGTTGGCTTTCATATACATTTGCTTTTTTACTTCATTGAAATTTTTTTTTTCTTTCACTTCATTGAATATTAATACTTACCATACCAAAATGTTAACTTAGTGTATTCTACAGTCCCAGCCAACTGACTTCATCTCTGCAGAGGGGTAAGACTCCCACCTCTTGGAGTGTCCTGGATATGACATTAAACAATCTGATGCTGATGCTCTAGTAATGGGGAATGCAGAGTACCCCGTCATTGCCATCGCTGACGGGTTCACTCCGGACCAGAGTAGTATCACCTGATAGTACTATCAATGGGTTAAATAGAACTGTTTGACATTTAAACTGAATGTAAACTAATGACTTATGCTCAATTCAATTGTTTAAAAAAAAAAAAAAAAACTGTTTGATCATTTAACTATGTACACAAATGACTGATGTTTAATTGAATTGTTAGTGATACATAGCAATACTTGGAAACCATTTGTATGCAAATGGATGAGTAATATTGAATAATTTGTGTTAAATATCAATACTTGTAACTGCTTCACTGTGTGCAAACAAATGACTAATATCGAATAGAATTATAAGTGTTACATAGTAATAATTGAAACCATTTAACTGTGTAGAAACAATAGCAATACTGGTGTACATAAAATTAGTTCCTACCTGTTTAAAAATGTATTTACTAACAAACTAATCTCATACATATCATTTGTATCAGCAATTATTGAAACCATTTAACTGTGTGTAAAAAGTGAGCTCAGGCTTGTTTTAAAATGTTATCAAAAAATGTTTACAAATCATGTTAATGTGTATAAACAGGTTTTGACATTAAATAACCTACAATGGTTGATATGCTATAAAACCAAAGCAAACATTAAAATGTTGAACTTCAAAGGCTTTAGTTATAGTTCTTTAATTTTCTTCAAAGATTCAAATGATAATTCTTGAAAACATGTTTGATAATTCTATGCTCACTTTCTATATTGAAATGGTACATTTTGTAAATTAAGTCAAGATAAATAATTTTTGCAAGCTTTTAATGAAATTGTTTTAGCATGTCCAACAAAATTTTTTTTTTTTTTTTCTTTTCCTTAAAAGTATTCTATTCTTTTATCTATTTTTTGTAAAAGTTGAAGTTACATTTTTATTGATTTTATGCAGGTACATTTCACTTACTAGGCCTAAATAATAGAATTACCAGATATTTCCGAGTTGGCTAGGGCTGTAGAATATACCAACTGCTTCTCTGCAGTGGGGTAGGACTCTCCCAATGAGTATCCTGCATATGACACTAAACAATCTGATGGTGAGGTTCCAGTTATGCTGGAGCTTTAGGGAATATGGAGTACCTCTTCATTGCCATTGCTCCCAAGTCCACTCTGGCCCAGAGTGATAGCACTTGATAGGGTCCCGTCTATGGGTCAAATAGAACAAAACTGTACTTATGCTAAACTGATTTGTTTGAAATAAAACTGTTTTGACATTTAACTGTTTGGATATAGATACATAATTATTTATCTATTACTTATTTGATGTCTGAGAATCAAAGAAAATCACTCTTTTTCAGGGATGCAATCAAAATGTTATTTTCCCAGCTATAGGTTAAGTAGTTCCCACCCATAGAACATATAATAGCAGCCAATGGTGATGCCAGAAGAGCTTTGATTCCAGATCTTTTAGAAAGCCTGTGAACTGCAAATCCTGAACAGTTATTGCACTGTGGCTCATTTTCTATCCCTTATTCTCTGTTGTTGCAATTCTCAATGTTCTCAGGAAGAGCACAACCCAATGTTAATATACACCTGTGCAAATTTTTTTGCTGCATATATCATCAATCAATCCTCTTGCTGAAGTAAGCAGATTATCTGGTCCTATAACAGAGTTGAAAGCAATATTATGCTTTCAGTTCTGCCACCACCAAGAGTGATGTCAACACTATTGTTTGGAATGTTCAAATTCTACAACATTCCTCACTTAAGAAGCATGTCTCTGACTATACATTTTTTCGGATGTGGCTACTCAGTGAAAGAGCATAAGCATACTAGGTTTGGTTTTTGCCATCCAAAATTACTAGCAGCTACTGGTGTAAAGGATGTGAAGATGTGTTCTCAACAATCTCAAGGCAATGTCTTGAAAACTGCCCCTCATTTGAAGAAAAACTGTAACTTATGGCTCACTGGGCAAAGCAATTCCATCAGGCAACAGTTTTCAAAGAGACATACTCTGTAATTTTCACTGCTACTATCAAGTCTTGTCATTAATGGTGTTCAATACTGTTCTCACAATTAATGAAACTAAAGCAACAAAGCTGATGTTGAGCAGTATGCTATCTGATCTATAAGTAGCAAATCAACTGGATTTACAGTCATCTGGAATATAGAAGCAGCTCTTTAGAACTTTAGTGATAGCTTGATCATTCACTTTTACAAGTACAAAGAAGACAGGAAGATATGCAGCAACCACTGAGAAATTACCCTGCTTTTCATTGTCAATAAAAATTCTTGCAAAGATCGTCAGTGGCATCATAGACTACCTTGGTGCCTTCCTGCATAAATGCTGATTCAGGTCCAACACTGGAACAACTGACACGATGTTCTCTCAACGAAGGAGACTCAGAAGAGATTTAGGGAGCAAAATTGTAATCTTTACATGGCCTTTGTTCTAATGCTTTAAATTCTATCGGTCAGAAAGAGCTATGGAGTCTTTTGTTAAAAAACTGACAGGCCAGAAAGGACTACCAATATCATTTTATCTTTCTGCAATGTTGTTAGGATGAGAGTGCAAGACTAAGAAAATGCATCAGATCTATTATTCCCAATTATCAACAGTATTAAGCAAGGTTATCTCATGGTATTGTTATACTTAGCTCTTAAGAATTTTGCCAACAGTACCAGGTTCTGGGAGGAGAAAAAGAAGTGTTTAATTCTTTAGATTTATTCATAAGTACATGTCTATTGATGAACATTCACAAAGACACTCTATTGGAGATAGATTTATTGGACCAAGTTACATTCATAGGGACCCCAATTTTCCGCGTTCGCGGAATTGTTGATTTGAAACGGAAACCCGTTTTTTATGCAATCATTTTCCATGTTAAATTTTTTTTTTTTTTTTTTTTTTTTTATAGATATAATACTTAAAAACTCTCTTGTGTTTTTGTAAATATTTTGATAAATAAAACAACCTGACCTTGTTATTTCTTTTAATTTTATTCTTTATAAATATATTTCTAATTATTTTTCCTTTTAAGACCTAAAAGAAGAATTTTAAAATTCAGTTTTTACACCTTTACAAAAAAAAAATTCCTAGAAAATATTCTTTATCTTATTTTAGAATATTAAAAGTTAAGAAACTGTATGTAGCAAAGCAGATCAAAGTTAGTTAGTCCCCCTCCAAATATACTGTCTTTGTCTCATTAAGTGGAAGTGGGATTTATAGACAATAGTTTTAACCTAAAAAAAATGAAAGGAAAAAGAGCAAGATCAAGGCAATAGATTTTTAATAATTTATTTCTTTGCTTTAATTTTATAACTTGTTATTTTTATGAAATACTACATTTCTCTCATACAATTTAGAAATATAGAAAAAAGTTTTCTTCTTTCAACATCAGACTACAGTCTAAAATTGACATGGGCACATTGCAATTCTCTCTGATTTTTTTTCATCAAAATGGCTGAATCAAATCTACCCTCAAGTGGAAAAATTTCACTTGCTCCTCCAAAAAGAAAAAAAATGACCCCAGTATCTAAAATTTGTACTAAAGCCAGAGTTGAACAATTTCCAGATGACTTCTATGCAGAAGATAATATGCTATTTTGCAAATTGTCTGCATAGCGTCTATATTTTTGGGGTTGACACAATCAAAGACCATATTAAGTCAAAAGTTTATATGAGAAAAAAAAATCTTCAATAGGGTCATCTCAAGTGAAACAGAAGACAATAACAACATTGTTCAAGAGTAAAGAGATACGAGATGAATCTATTCTTGATTTTTTTTTTTAAAATGTGCACTTTATCTGACATTCCCCTTCATAAAATTGATAAAATGAGAGCATTTTTTTATTAAAATACTGCAAGAAAGGTGGCTCTATTCCAAGTGTATTGTATTAGGGAGCTTCATCTACCAAAATTATTTGCTTGTCACTTTGCTACTCTGAAAGCCAAGCCTGCTAATGAATCTATTAGTATCATAACAGATGAAACAACTGGGGGTCGTGACCACAGCATTTTAAATATCATTGCAAGCATTCATGGTGAGTCATTTCTCATTGATGTTGTAACCCTGTCAGAATGTAATCATTAAACTGTAAGTCAAGCATGTATCCGAGCTGTAACTCATGTGGATATTGAATTTGAAAAGATCATTGCCTTTGTAACAGATTCGGCAGCCTATTGCAAAAAAAAGCTCATAGAGAAGTCTTATCAAATATCTTTAACAGCTATCATATATTGTGTTTGACAAACATTCTAAATCTCGTTCGTGAAGTATTCTCACATTGGCCAGCATTTGATAATGTTACCCAGCTCACTACTTTCATCAAGTCAGCCTTTTTTAGAGAGCAGTCGAAAAAAACGATATGTGAAATGACTTGAAAATTATTTACCTAAAGAACAAGTGAAACTACTCCCTGATGGAATTCCTGGTTTAATGCAGCCAGATATCACTCATCCTTTATACAATTTTATGAAGAATTCTTTGAGTAAGAAAAGAGTCATGGCCTTGCAGTTGATAGAATTCTTGAATTAGTAGATGGTCAACTACATCATGCCTCTTTCCTTAATTTGCGCCTAAATCTGTATTTTATAACTGAGAACTGCACACGTTTAATAAAAGCTTTGACAAGCTTAGAAGAAACTGAGTCTCCACTTGCATGTGTTGTTAATAATATGATGGAAGATGTGAAACAATATTTACATGCTGGTATATCAAAATCAACATTAGGCCTTGAAACCGATCATCTTCTGTCTGAACTAAAAACCGCAGAGAAGGAGAGAGTTATCCCAAACTTTCAAAATTTGTTCAGCGTATCTTTTTCTAAATTGAATAAATACCGGGAAGCCCACCTCATGTATAACATTTAACAAGGCAACTCGTACATTTGATCCAAGACAGCTACCTTGTATAACTCATGGTATTGATAGTTTTGCAGCTATTAAAGACTTTCAAGATCCTTCTACCGAACTTGTAGAAGAATTTAAAACTTATGTAAATTACAAAGACGACTGACCAAAATCTTTTAATATCCGAGCATTTTTTAATGCAAATAAGAGCAGATTTCCTCTTCGACAACAGATTGCCAATAAGGTCATATGGATGCCTGTTACCAGTGTTGATGTTGAACGTTCATTTTATCAATATAAACATTTAATGAATAAACAACATGAAAATCTAACCCCAAAGAATACCAAGCAATTTATAATGTATTTCAATGGAGACTTAGAAAAAAGATTTAATGATTGCAAATTTTATAATTTGGGGAATATTCAATTTCAAATTTTGAGCTGTTTTTCAATTTGTGATAGATTTTATTTAAAGTTTGAATTAATTTTTAAATTTTGTTAGTGTTTGAATTGCTGTTTTGCAAAAAGTGTAGCAAAAAATTTTTAATATACTTTGAGTTATTTGTTGTTGATTCTTTCATTGATTTTAATATTGCAGACCACCATATATTTATCAATCTGAATTCTTTTAAATAAAAATTTAATTTCTTTAACACATAAAAACATGTATTTGCCATTTCTTCACGTGAAATAAAAACTTTGAATTATGTTTAAGTTTTAATTTATCTCAAATTTCTCATAAAAGTATTACAAAATAAATAAATAAATATAATTACAAAGGAAAAATTAAATTTTGCAAATGTGAAAACAGAAAAAAATGGAATTTTCTAAAAGTGGAAATGGAATCAAGGAAAATTTGAAACAGAAAATCAGGGTCCCTACATTCAGCACAATGTATCATACAGAGAGCATAAAATAAGAATTCTTTAATGGTGGCTCATATGATCAATCTACTATCACATTATATTAATTGTTCTCTTTATTTGAGATAACCTTGGCTTCATTTGACTTAAAACCACTATTTCTGGACAACCTTTGAAAAATTAAACCTATCACATGAGTAAGATTATTAGCTTGCTAGCAGTTCATAACAAGCATCTATATTCTATCCTATCTTAGAGATTATCAAATTACACCTTTCTCACTTACTAATTTCTGTTATGATCTTATACTAATTGTTGACATTCTCATATATGAAACAATCTTGCTGCAATAATCAAGGCTAGATAACATGGTAAATGTGCACTTCTGCACTAACAAAATTAGGATTTAAAAGCATTATTGGGTAGAGAGATTGGAATGCATCTCTTTGCTACTCTATATTTGACTACTTGCAGAATCCTTTTTCTTTTTTTTTTTTTTTCTTTCTCTCCTTCCTCCAGTTTGTTTTTAAATATATTTGTAACTTAAGATATTTTTGAATGAAAGATAACAATACATTCCCAGGATATCAAGTGAATATCAATTTAATTTTATTTTTATTTTTTTGTGGTTGGGTATATAAAACAAAGTACAGATGTACAATTGGTATAATGGTCCTCATTGTATTTAATGAGTTTTCTTTTTCCCTCTAACATTACTGAACTGGTTTTTATAGTTGTTATAGAGACCTAACGAGACAAATGCTGAAAGAGGCACCAGTAAAGCACATCTTGGCATTGACACTATAGCAAACATAAATAAGAGTGAATGAATGGGTATATTAACTCCCTTCTCCAAGCAGTAGTTACCCCCCCCCCCTCCACAAGTTACTCATATCTCATCTTGGCAAGAAGTATGCAAGTACACACTCAAATAAAAGGTGAAAATCTTTTTAATACATTTTATTTCTGATGTGGCTGATATTTAAAAATGCAAATGATGTTGCCTGATTATAATTATCAAAAATATTGACCTAAGTTTATTTTATTTTCAATTATTTTTATGCAAACTTGAACAATATTTTGTATTTATGCTTTAGTTATTTTATAAATATATACACACATGCACAATATATTCCTAATTTTATATTTTCATAGGCTCCAATGTTAGCAGAAAGGTATAAAGTTTGCCATTTGTCCACAGGTAAGTTATCTTAATCCTTGTTTGTATAAAAATATTTTGTATATGCTGCATATCAACCTTAGACAGGACAGTTAGTTTGTGGATTTCAAAATGGTGTGCAGTTATGTCTGAAGGTAAGCAAAGAAATGCCGCATGAATTGTGTAGGCATCTGAAAAATATATAACGATGGAAATTTTCAATCCCAAGGAAAGAGCATGCAGTCAGCAGAGCCAGCAGTGAGCAGTTATGCCATCTGGGCATTAACCTGGGAAGCCAGACCTCCCTTGGTTGAGAAAGTGCCCTGTATCAATCTTGTGAAAGAAACAGGAAGAAGCAAGGGTCTCTGAAAATATCTCAACCTGGTGTAAATATGAAGGTATATCTTAGATGTTCCCTGTCTTTTCGACTTTCTCTCACACATGACTATTTCAACTTTTTGCAAATAAAGAGTTTGTATTTTTATACAATAATCATTGTTACCCTCATCTCTGATATACAACATTCATACATTCTTTTTATTCTTTTCCTTTTGAAACTTTATTATGTTACACATTAGGCCTCCTGAAAGAAAAAAGAAATGATGAAATAAAAAAAAAAATAAAGTTTAAGAAATAAAATTATTCGTACAGCTGAAATATTGAACTTAGAATTGAAACAGTTTGCCTGTATCAGTATAATCCAGTGTCATGTGGTCTACCACTGAGAGGAGAGAAATAAGGAATCTCCCCTACCCCTCCGTGTTTGAGTTAACAGGCCGCCAAAGACTGACCATTTAAAAGAGAAATAGGAATGTAGGTCAATTCCTTGCGGCCGAAGTAACAAATCCAGGTCAGAATGAAAGCCAACAGATGTTTGCACTCTGTGACCGGATGGTTAAAGAGGCCAAATGATTGGCCAGTACTCTAAAGCAGAAGTAGCACCCTTTTTCGTCAGCAGAAATAGGGATAAAGAATATCAGTTTTCAGGACAGAGATTGCCATGAGTGCATGGGCGAATCTCATGCCAAACTCCAGGTGAAAAAGCAGAAAGAATCTTGGACAAGAAGAACTGATGCCTTCAAGCCAAAGCTGTAAAAAAAATCCTGCTAGCCTGTAAAAGAGAAAATACTCTCAGAAGGAACCCGCCAAAAAGCTAAGTAAACATTAAGACTGTTTCTCCCTACACCCTTCCTAAGTACTGAAATTACATTCTCTCTCTCTCAATTTCAAGAAGGAAGAAAGAAAAGAATAAGGAAGAAAGACATTTTTATTTATGTATTATCTGCTGATAATATAGCAGACACATTAAATATGTGTGTCTGCGTGTTATATTGTTACCTTGTTATATTTTAATGTCCCCACGTGTTGAAATTTCTTCATTGTGTTGTCTGCCTATCAAGTTGTCTTTTGCATGCTCCCTTTTCAGCTTCATTCACTTCATGTTATTCTCGCTAAATTGTCCTATTCACCTTTAAAAATATGACACGGGAAATTGGAATTGTTGACTACAATAAATAATATTATATCTAAACCTAGAGGCCCATATCTTCCATTATCCTAGGGGTAGGAAGAGGTAGTGGTCTGGCGGGGGGGTGTAACGTGAAATTTGGAAACCCCTTGCCAGCGGCAGTCAGTCGAGCTTCAAATTAACCCCTACATAATCTGCCAGTTCCTATATGCCCGAGAAAGGACTCTTAACTAGAACTTATTCTGCAAGGGATCAAGTGCCGGGCTGCCCCGTCTTCACACGTGCGAAAAATAAACTCCCGTCTTGGGATAAATACTTTATACCGCGTCACACCAGTAATACTAACCTCCAGTCAATAATTTTTAGGGTTTAACCAAGTTGACAATGGATCTGCACTTATGATTGCAGTGTTTTTTTTGTTTTTTTTTATCCATACAAAATGGCCTAAATTTGGGAAATGCCATAATTAACAAAGAATAGTTATGACCATAAAGAATCAAAAATATTCTTGCAATCTATTTCTGAGAAAAGCTGAAAAGGGGTAATTAGAAAAAAAAACTCATTTTGAAATTACCTGGTCACAAGAAAGTGGAAAATAACATGTTGTGCACCATAAGTCAGTGATTAATGACTGTTGACATTAATACATTCAGGTTTTCATGTTTCCACTTCACATGATC
The DNA here is from genome assembly GCA_963585895.1 of Sepioteuthis lessoniana. Classification (NCBI taxonomy): domain Eukaryota; kingdom Metazoa; phylum Mollusca; class Cephalopoda; order Myopsida; family Loliginidae; genus Sepioteuthis; species Sepioteuthis lessoniana. Next base: position 55,014,220 of record OY757918.1, read on the forward strand.
CTTCAAAAGACTTGAACAACACTTCTACAGTTTTCAAACACACCTACATTGGGGTTCAGTGGTCATTCTTTTTGCTGATATTTATTATTGAAGGGATATAACTAGACGTACTAATAAGTCAGTGTATTGAATAATTTATTATCATGTTTTCTTTAACATACTGATGTACTGTGTTATGAAAAGAAGAAAAAAATCATGAAATTGATATTTCAGTTTTTGCTATTAATTTTAAGACGAATTATTTATCAATCATTATTAAATCAAATTTTATCATACTGATTGCCCAAATATGGAGTCTTGAAATATTCAATTGGGTTGGTATTACAGATATGTCTTACATTCTATTATAGATTTTATAATCTTTCAAAACTATCAGAAATTGGGTGGGGAAATCTTTTGTATTTTCTAAGATTAAAAAGGAACAGTGGAATTGAATTTAACTGGATTGAAAAAGAACTGCTTGAACCTTTTTATACACTGTTACTGTGTAACACTTCAGTGAGAATTGGCTTGTTTGAATGAAAACTTGGAACAAACAAAAACAAAATTGTATTCTTGGTAAGGCAGTTTGAGTTTTCTTTTGTTTGTGTTTTTTTTTTTTCTTCCTGTCAATATTTCGAATACAGTGCAACAAATATTGAACTGGGAACTGTCATCTTCAATGTTTGTTTAGCTCCATGCAAATACTCCCGATTCCATTTAGTTCAAAATATTGAAAAAATTTCTGAAAGAATTTATCTAATCAAAACTGAAATTGTACTACACAATTTAACTGAAAGATCGTAGTTTATTGAAATTTAAGGAAGGGGGGAAAATTGATCATTGAATGATTTTCATAAATTTATAGGATGTTTTCAAAATGTTGAATTTTTTTCCCTCAACATATTGAGTACATATAAATGAGAATATTTCTACTGTTCAAAATTGTGTACCCTTCAAGAGGAAGCCTTCAAGTAACCTTTGTAATTAACTAGATATTGTGTAAAACTTTCTGTATAATGGAATATTTGGTGATTGATCAAACTTTTTGTGCAAATCAAATCAAATAAGTAGTAATTAATAATTAATGATCAATATAGCTAGATATGTTTAAATAACAATTTCTATATTGATAATTGAGGAAAGGAAATCAGATTTACAAAAGAAATTTATTAGTTTTAAATCATTCTGTTTATTGAAGACAAACTGATTTTTTTTTTTCTTTCCCTACTACCAGGTGATATGCTGAGATCTGTTGTGGCATCAAAATCTGCTCTGGGCAAAGAAATCAAAGAGATGATGGACAGTGGTAAATTGGTCAGTGATGATCTTGTTGTGGAAATGATAAACCAAAATTTGGACAAAGATGAATGCCGATATGGGTTTTTACTTGATGGTTTTCCTCGCAATGTCAAACAGGCTGAAGCTGTAGGTACTGCATGCAATATATATATATATATATATATATATATATATATATACACACACGCACATCAGTTTTAATAATCTAATTTTAAAAAATTTCGTTCAAGTGCAGGTTACTGCTCATATGTGCTCTGTTTTTGTTTTTTTTTGTTGTTGTTTTTTTATGGGCTACTTTTAACATTAGTGATTTACCAGTGTTTGTTTTTGGTGGCTGCTACTCTTAGGCAAAGATAATGAACCTGACCCAAATGGCACTGATGCTTAAATCAAAGACATAAATCATGTTCTAATCTAAATACTACTATAACCTTTTAAAAAATGGTGGTGATTTTATTATGAAGAATTATGAGGATAAGAAGAGAAAAAAACTAAAAATTTTTTATCAATGAAATCAATAAAAGTATGTTTTTGATGTTGTAGAACATGTGTTGATATAAAAAAGAAGAAAAAATTATTAAACAATACAAATAAGAAAATTTTCTGGACCTAAATTCTACAAAATAAAAGTTGATCTTAAAGCTTCTTGTTTCTTTATTTGGTCTCTTGCTACATTTTCTCATGGTTTGTAGTGGCACTAGCTATCAGGATCCATGAAATTATATCTGATTACCAATAAATACTTTTTGTATACTTTTCTCCAAGACAATTATTGTAATTCATGGGAGTTATAAATATTCAATATAAATTTTTTAAGAGTGTAAAAATGGTTAAGCATCTAATATTTTGTCATTAGTTGTAATGAGATAACATTCTTAGTCATTTTTTTAAGCAGATTAGAGAAGGGAAATAATTAAGTACAATTTATCCCTGTCATTGTTTTGACAGTAAAATCCTTATTAACATAGTGTCTAATGTTGAAACACTACTGTATTTAATCAGTTTTAGCTGATATGGAACATTCAATTGATTTGGTAGCTTCTTAGTCAAATTTTGATATAACTAAAAAAATAACAAGAGTTGAAAATTTTTTTAATGAAAAATTAATCTTTATTTTATGTATAGTTTATAAATTCTGTTTATTAAAAATTTTAAATCTATTCAGAATGGGTTAAAAGAAAATATCAAGTTATCAAACATTCTAATTTATCAACATGGTTTATAATGTAATAATTTTATATTGATTATTTCTTTGATGTTATTTTTTTATATTATTATTTTTTTTTAGCTAGATGACTTACTGGATAAACGTAAAATCCAGTTGGATTCTGTGATTGAATTTGCCATTGATGATTCTCTATTGATTGCACGGATTACTGGACGAAGAATTCATTCTCCTAGTGGAAGATCCTATCATGTTATATTCAACCCTCCTAAAGTGCCTGATGTGGATGATGTGAGTGTCATAAATCTTACATTTAAAATCCATTGCTTTGTTTTGTAGTTTGTTTTTGGCCACAATTACTGATGGATTCAGAATGATGAATCCATTTGAAAAATATTACTAAGAAAAAAGGCTATTCTTGTTATCAGACAAATTATAAATTTGATATGAATTTTACCTTTTTATTTCATTTTATCCAGTCTAATTTTCCTTTTTTATATTTCTGTCCTAGGTAACTGGTGAACCTCTTATCCAAAGATCAGATGATAATGTTGGTGCTCTGCAAAAACGTTTGGAAAGCTATAATGCTCAGACAAAACCATTGATTGATTATTACAACAAAAAAGGAATCCATTATCCTATAGATGCTTCACAACCTCCCAAAATTGTTTTCGCTTGCATCAGAGCAGCTTTCGCTAAAGCAACATCTAATGAGAAAACAATGTTCAGTGTTAATTAAATAGAATAATTAGAATTAGAACCATTTTTCCCCAGATAAATTGTGTTTATTGATGGTAGTAATTACACCTAATCAAAGTTTCACTCAAATCAAAATGCAGCAAGTTAGTAACAAATTTTCAAATTGTAAAATAATGAATTTTGATAATGTTAAAATATACCAGGTTTAGTCATTCTTATCACTTTATTTTTATTTATTTTTTTATTTTATCATTTCTTTTTTATTGTGAACAAATTTTACCATGTTAAAATTATAAACTAAACTTCACAATCATTAAAATCTTTGTGTTCAAGTATCAAGATAGTACTGAAAACTCAGAATGATGGTTTTATTTGATGCTAAACAAAATTTATAACTGAAAAAAAGAATTATAAAAGATTTTAAAATATGATCTTTTTAGGTCTTCATTAAACTTAAAATTTCGATTAATATTTGGTTATCTGGGTTATTTTCCAGGCTATACTGCTGTGAAAGGACTTGTTTCTAACATTCTTAGGTATGGAAAAAAATTCACCCTGTTACTGAATTTTAAAATATTAAAATTTAATGTTTCTTAAAGAAGCGAATTGAGGGACCAGGTTTTTAAAAAAAAATGTTAATTATACAAGAAGTTGTTATACCAACTTAAATTTGTTTACACCTCAGATTTGATTTCTGATTTAACTTTTAATTTGTAACTATTGCAAAAATTATTTTATGAATCTTTAAAAAGTAAATGTTGTGAAAAAATTGTATAAATTTTACACCTCTTTTACTACCAAAACTTGCAAGAATATTTTCTTGTATGCGCTTTCAAAAACTGTTGAAAAATAAACCAGGATTCAAATTAGAAAAAGATGCAGATGTTTAACTGTTCAGAAAATCATGCCATTGTCTTGTAAGAATTTTACTGAAAGTTTTAGGACATTGTTAACCTCTGATTGCCAATTTTTTAACTGGAGGGTCTCTACTGGCTATCCAATTGCAATAAAAAAAAAAATACTTTAGAAAATATTTTCTTTGTTTGTCAAATTTCATGTTCTTTATTCTTTTTGTATAATCTAAAAAAATTTTTTTTTTTTTTTTTTTTTGTTAGCCACACTGACAACTTAATTATACAAACCCAATGTCCATGAGCCTTGTATAATCTTTGAGTTTATAAGATAAATTAACAGGAGCAGGGGGTGTTATTTTGTAAATTTTAAATATTAGTTGTTAATCCATCTTAATACTATTGTTTCAGGTTTGTCTTAATGTTCTTGAATTTAAAAAAAATTGAAATAAGGTTTTTTTAGGAAGCAAATGTTAATAACCATACAAAAATTTCTTTAATATCTTATTGAACTTTCTTATTTTGAAGATGTAATTTTTAAATAAGAAATTTATTTCCTTTAAATTTTTAAGTTAACTTAGTCTAGAATTTATAGATCCCCAAAAAGAATATGTGGCTATTTGAATATTTAATTTCTTTTTGTTTTTGATTCATTGCTAAAATCATGAAAAACAATCGCAAACTTTGTGATGTTTTTGTCTTCAGGGAAATTATTCAACATTTGTGTCAAAATAGGATCTAAAAGCTCATTATCTTTCCTGAATTGCTGTCACCAGGAAAAAAAAAATCAAACAAATGATACAAAATGAAGGTATTTATTTTTGTAACATTTGCATTTGAACATTGCTTCATTATTCACATTATCATGTTCTTTTTATTTGTATGGTTCCATTAAATCAAGACCAAAATAGATTTAAAACTATGAACCTTTTGTCTCTATTTTTATCTGTTTTGTCTAAGATGTAATTAAAATTGCAACTGAAAAGATTTTTGTGGTGAGAAAATGATCATCAAGTACTGCCAACTGAAGTTTTATTCAATCAGAACAATAAAAGAAATTAACATCACATTCTTAAGCAATGTATTCAACAATATTATAAATATTGCATCTCATTATTCCAAATAAACCTTTGTTACTAGCATTGTTTTTGTTTTTTGCCATTTCAAAACTGTTAACAGAAAACTATAGTTTTCATAAAGACCTACACAATCATTAAAATCTTTATTCATATAAAAGTATCCAAGTAATATTGAAAAGTCAGAATTATAGTTTTATTTGATACTAAACAAAATTCTAAACTGTTAGTTGTATTATCTATTCTTAATATTACCCTTTCTTGGGTAAGTATTTGCACATATTTCTCTATTTAGAAATAAAAGAAAGCATACAGACCATTTCATATTCACACTCCATATTCTAGAATACCATCTGTATTATCAAAAATTGACATTCCCAAATAGATATATTATTGCTAATGAATAATGTGCAGTTATAATCTAATAAACTATAATAACCTATATAGCATTCCTTAACATAGTTAATATTTGCTAGATGTATGGATAATTTCCATCATCTATGTCTTTATGAAGTATTGGTTAATTTAGCTGTGATGTTGCCTGATGGAGAGATGATAATGTCAATTTGGGTACAAGTTCTTTTGAATTTATTGAAAAGATGAATTCTTCTGAAATAAAAACTAGATTTTAAATATATTTCTTTGTATTACTTTCTTCCTCCTACATGTTTTATTCTTATATGTAAAAGAGGCTGTTTTTTTTTTTTATGGGGATTAAAGTAGTATACTACTGGCTAAAGAATCCCTTTTAATACTTGTTAAATGAGGTTATGTTATCCATCCATGCATTAACAAAAAACTTATCCTTTGTCAACACCATCAGGAGCCATTAAGATTTAGAGGCAAAGTTTAAATTTATTTTGGTAATCATGGTACTTCATACATAACCTATGGATGTATTTGTCTTTGATTTGATTAAATTTTGAACTAAAAATTTATTCTGTTAATGATTCAGAAATTTTTTTAGAATGCTACTAGATTTGAAAATTACCCCCCCCCAGTATAAATGAGTTGAATAGAATCAGTTATTACAAATAGATATCTCCTTTCAACAAATGGATTGCTTTGAATCCAGTTTTTTCAAATGTTTATATTTCAGTAAAAAAAAAACAATGGCCTTTATTAAAAACTTTTTAAAAAAAAATTAAACTATTGTACATTCTGGTTGTATTCGTCTAAATTTCTGAGATGAAGCTTGATTATTATTATTTAGAATATTTGGGCTATTAACCTCATCTTTATTATTATAATCACAAAGTTTCAGCTGATATATCCTTTGGGTTTCTTGTCAAACTCTGAAGTCCACACAGAATCTCAAACTGAACTGAACCCTTTATTTGAACCACAGGAGTAGACTGTTCCAATTCTGTTAACCATGACTGGGTATAAGTATTAAGTTATAGTAAGTATTCCTAGTTTGTCTGTTATTGGGATTGAACCTGTAACCTCCAGATGATTTCATTCAGAAGCACCTTCCACCCAAAACACCTTATCCACTGTGCCATATGTTCTAGCTGGACATAACAATAAAGATGAGGTCAATAGTCTAAATATTCTCAGTAATAATAATTCTGGTTGTACGTTTGAATTATGAACATTATCTGATACCTGATCAAATGTCTGAATAGGAAAGTCAGAACTTCAGGAAAAGTTATCTTAGCCTTAATTTTCTTTGATATTACTATTGCAAGTAATAGATAAGCATCATTGGTTTTGTAACAATGACTTTTTTTTTTATAAAACAATCGACAGCTAATATAACATGGCTGTATAATTTCTGATAGTAAATGAAAGAAAAACTAATGACTTCAAATGAAAGAAAAACTAATGACTTCTATTCTTTGTTTATATCAATATTTTCATGTAGTATTCTGATTGATTTTTCTATTGGATTCTATTTTTGGTTTCTATTAAACATTTCATCTAAGGTCCAAGAAAAAATCTGCAAATAGAAAATTTCACACTTACTTCATTTTCAAAGGAAGAGTCTGGAAATTTTTAGAATACCTGAAAATGCAACAAGTTTTTATAGTTTGCCATAGAAAGTAAAAAATGAACTTATTAAAGGGTGTCTTTAGTGGCTTGTGGTCAAGTTACATTCTCTTTGTATAATTAATAGCAAATGACTAAGTGGAAAGTGTTTGGTTTTTTTTTAATTAGCACTTAATAGTTATCTCCCTTGAGAAATAATGAGGATGAATGTGAATTTTAAATTAGAAATTGCTGTATTCTCTAAATCAGTTGCTGAAAAACTAAAGGCTTTAAAGTACATTTAATCTGGCCTGCCAACTTCAATGAATATGTAATATAGATTACAAAACTATTTTAGGAAGTAGCAATAAAATATGAATTTAAATAGTCATTAGTGTGCTCTGTAGTTTTCTATACTTTGCTGTTAAATTGTATTTTTAATGAAAAACCTGATATTTGTTTGTTTGTTTTTTTTTGTTTTTTTTTTAATGCATACTAATATTTACTTTCCAGATTAAAAAAAAAAAAAAATTCCCTGTATTCTTAATAGTATAGATGTGCATTTTTAATAAATACATCTTTTCTTTTTTCAAACTGCATTAATTTTGTTGCTTGCCCATGAACAAATTTATGAAAGTTTTAATTTACTTTTCATGTATTGTCACACTTTATAAGGTTAAGTTTTTTGTTTTTTACCACTCTATAACTTGCATAAAATACTTAGTAAAATTTTGTTGGCTGCATCTTTTTAATTGCATTTTATTTTTTTTTTATTTATTTTAATGAACCATTCATAATTATTTATTCAAAATTAAACAAATATCTTATGATTTTTTTCTGAGTGGTTGACAGTGGTGGCCATATCTTTCATCAGATAACTATGCTTTCCAGGAATTGTTCAAGCAAAATTCATCATTCACTAAAAAAATTGAATGTTGAAACTTTAAAGAACCATTAGAAGGTGAAATGTTTTGTTGCTGAAATATATTCCAGTGATATCATTTCAGATCTAAACAAATATGATATACAGAGATATTATGAAATAGAGCACTATTCTCATCTGACAGGAAAGGTATGTTATGAGAAATATGAAACCTTGAAAATGTATTTGATTATAGCAGTTCATTTATTCTAGAACAAATGGTAACACTGAAGTTGAAACTAAAGCTAGTTTAAGTGTAGCTTATTTGTTTGCTTAGAAAGGAAAATAATTTGCTGACAGTGTTTTATATCTTATTGGTACAGCTGTCTAGAAGAAAATAGATTAATTCAAGAATATTAACTTTTCTACAAAAACAGTAACTACGAGAGTCAGACAGGAAATAAGAGGAAAATAATTTCATCCACAATGTATAAGAGGTTCATGCAAAATATTAATGGTATTTTTTCTCTACTACTAGAAATATTTAAATTTTGAAGTCTTAAATTTGTAGAATATTCATGCAGGCTTTATATACATATATGGTTAGAGGTAAAAGAAGTGCTCAGGATTTATCCTTGACAGACTTCACACTCAAGTAAATGTCAGAGTACTTTGTTTATCTTTATAATGGGTCACATACATGGTAGCTAAAAAACTCAAGGAGTAAGCATGTGTGATGTGGGTATTATCAACTAATAGTTTGGATGCCAAAATTTACATTTTGTAAATGCTACTTAGCTTGTGCAAGTGAAGAATCTTAAAACAAAAAAAAACCTTATAGGTTGCACTGTATTATTAAAACTGTCATAATAAAACCAGTTGTATCAACTGTTAAATTTTTTGGGATTGTATGTACTCAATAAGTTTCAAGCATTTTTTTCAAACTGAGTTATTGACTTGCAGTTGAAAAACAAGTTCTAAAGGGAAAACTTGATTGATAACTGCCTCCTAGATAAAGACATAAAAACACTTACAACCCAGCTCACTTTTCAAAAAAAAATTAAAAAAAAAAAAAAGAAAATTTGCTGACTGCCTTCTCTAAGAGCATTTTAACATTTATGCTTATGAAACTCGCTTGATGTGCCTCCCCACCTTTTTTTTTTTTTTGCTGTATTGTGGTAGCACACGCATTTTATTTTTATACATTTAAAATACACACCAATCTTAATGGTAGCTTTAGTAAAATATTGAATAAATTGTCCTCTTTAAACTATAACTTGTAAGAGGTGCAAGTTTCAAACATAGTACAATACTTTTTAACAATTACTTTCATCCAAATTCTATATCCATATGCCAAAAATATTGTCCAATAAAAATTTATTTAAAAAGTTTCACCAAATATTTTTTCACAATTTTGGTCATATTAATTTATTCATTCAACATTGTTATATTTAAATTGCAAAATTTGTCTCCAATATATAACAAAAAATTTTTTAAAGAATTGTCAATTTGGGAAACCTAAAAAAAAAAAAAAAAAAATTAACTTGAATGCTTTTTTTTTTTTTTTTTTTTTTTTTTTTTTTTTTTTTCTTTTACTGACTTCATTACAAATAAAAAAAAAAATATATAAAAAAATTTGCTTGAATGTTTACTTTAATTTTCCAGTTTTTAAAGTCTTAATAGTAAGGCTTCTGTTTCCAAACAAACACCATTTAAAAAGAAAGGTAAACATTTATCCAATCACTTTCCTTTAAAAAAAAAAAAAGTAAAACATTCTCTGATAATTTCATTTATCAAAAAATCTAACCATACTTACCAGTGTTGCATACAGGTTTTCAGATAGCATTGATGTTTATAAAGTACTTTGTGTTAAAGTCTTTCACTTTTTTTTAATAGCCTAACATGCATGTCACTTTCAAAATCTAGTATCGCAAATATTTTCATCATTAAAGAACATCTGAATAGACAACATTGCTTATAATGTATGTGTTCTTGTTTGTTAAGGATTTCAATTTTGCTCATGGCTGCGTAGAACTGACCCTGTGTGAAGTCACTTTTTAGGTGGAAGCTAAGTTGTGACTCAAATTTCCAATTGATATCTATTAAAAGGTAAATTGATTTGCATATTTTATGCAAGTAAAGAAAAAGTTTTGTATGCCATCAAAAAATTAATTATTGAAATTACTGCCATTGAGTTTGGGAAAATTTTTTAGGTTTGATTTGAAAATTTACAGAAAATAATTTCTGTCCAAGACTTTGGGAATGTTTTTTCCAAAATTTTCTTTTAAAGACTGAAGAATTCTTCCTCTGTTAAAAATGCTTCTAAAAGCAAGGTTGTTGAAAATTTGAACAGTTTTGATAAAAAGTAGCATGAATTTTGACAATTGCTGGCTAGTTAAAAAGTAGAGGCCCTAAAAAATAGACATCAGTTGTTTGGTTAACAAATATTTTCTTCTTGAGAGAGTTCTCTATACTTCTCTCTATCTCTCTCCTGCACACTGTTTTAGAATCCCATTTGAGACCCTTGGTTTTAGAAAGAAGGTAGGCCACAGAAGTATTTGTGATAATTGAATCTGAATTGCCTTTTTTTTTCTTCTGTGTTTTCTTAAATCAGATTGAAGGTTAGAAAATTATGTAATCTTTAAGATGTGCCTTTTTTTTTCTAATCCTCTTTTTGTACAAATACTTTAAAAGAAAATGATGAGTAAAAAGGTTTTGGTGCAAATTTTTAGTACCCCCTTCCTCACAAGTAAATGGTAATTCATTTCTGGGCAGAGCTTAGAATACACTGACTATATCTCCTGCAAAGAGGTAATCTCCTGCCTACCACCAAAAAAGGGATGGGTATGGCACTAAACTGTATTTGATGGTGAGGCTTCACATCTGAGGAATGTGGAGTACCCCTTCATTTCCATTACTTCCAGACCCACTCTGATCCAGAATGATGATGATACCTGTTAGAGTTTCATCTATGAGTCAAATTGAAAAATGACTTGTTTTTATATGACCGTGTGGAAAAACTCTTAAACAATTAAACTAAAAATATAAATATGAACATACAATGAATGATTCCCTAACCTCTAGGCTTAAAACCAATCTAAATCTATCACAAACTTTCTAGGAAATGTTAAATGAGGAACTTTGATGTTTTAAATTCACTCTTCTATCTCACATATTTGAAATTCTAAGTAAGATAAAAGTTCTAATGTGTAGGGAAAGAAAGAAAGAATTTTAACATCTACTAATAAGCTTCATGCTTTTAAAGAAAAAATAAAGTTATGGTTGAATAAAGTGAGAAATGGAAATTTCTGTGCCTCTAGCAAATGTTTTGATATCAAAAAATTAATTTCTGATTATTTGGAATTAATGAAGAAGAAAATTGTTAATAACTATTTTCTGGATTTGTGTATTATGCAATTTGACTGGATTATTAACTTATTCATAAGATCTGAGGTTTATGAATTATCTCAGAAAGAAACTAGAAATTCTTAAACTAAGGCATAGTTAAAGAAGAAAAGAAAAAATCTGATAATGGTTAATGAAGAAATGCAAGTTGTTTTATCAATCATCCAATCCAATATTACCAGAATCTATACTCACCACAGCTTAAGTTTCTCACTGATATCAATTAAAAGGTAAATTGATTGAAATTTTATCTGAAATTTTCACAATATTATTGTATATTGTGGTGAAACAAAAATGTTTTTGAATTTTTAGGCACTCTTTGTGTTTGTGGTCCAATTTGTTGCACTATGTTTAGGATGAAAGTGTAGTATGTTTTCCTTTATTAATGAAACATACCATTACCTTTTGATTAGTACCTTCAGCAGAGGGAAGAAGAGTGACAAGGTCATAGAAAGGTTAAAAATCTCTACCCAAGGTGGAAATAGTTTTTGTTCCTATCAACCATATAATTTGTTTTCCCTTTTCTTGTTTCCTCTGTGTGTGTTGGTTGGCAAGTACCCTGCCTGCTACTGCTGCTGGCATTCAACTGTCACATTCAGCCCTACTTCTTACACTAATCTTTTACTTTCACTTACTCTCTTTAATCATTAACGGAATTTGTTAATAATCAATTTCCACATTCTGTAAGATATTTTTTGCAGTGCCTACTCAGTTTATTTTCTCCACCTTGAAGAATATTCTTACAAACTTTTATCAGTATCCATTCATTATCCACAACAGCCAACAAATCTTCACAAACAGGCATCAATTTTGACAATATGGGCAACTCCTTAACCATAATTCCTTGTTTTACTTGGAAATTGATAAGATTTTGCAATAATTTATAGGAATGAACAAAAATGTGCAACTCTTTACATGCACACACACATACATATACACACACAAACAAAAAATACTGATTTTAAAAAATCAGCTAATTATCAGATTTCAATAAAAAATACTTGGTACTTAAGAGACAAAGTATATTTGAAAAGAAATTTCTGCTCAAAATTTTGGAGTCAACATATTTTTTATTTGTCACCTCCACGTTAATTTGAATAATCTTATAATTCACTAAATTCTGTCTGTATAAATGTAGCTGTCATTTTTGGTTCAATTTACAGGATTCATCTTGATAATGTAAAAAAGAAATGATAAATATGATTTCAGTGTTTGGCTGCTTTGCGTGTACCACAAAGCCATTCATTTTGTCAGCCATCATCTGTGCAGATACCAATACAATTTTCCCAAGGTAGCTTTATGGACATCATGTAATCAGTCAGAATAAAAATATTTTCACCATGAGGAGTTTTCACAATTTCTTTGCCGTATAAGTTCTATTTTCTATTTATATAAATAGATGCAAGTTTCCTGATCCTCGATTAACATATGATTCATCAATCTGTACCCTGTAATGTATACATCATTTATGACATCTTTTACATTATCCTAAGGCATGATCAGATAACAGAATTTTAGCAATTTCATTTTCATACTCTGAACCAAAGATCTTTTTAAAATTACTTTGCAAGCAAGTAGAATTAAAGATATTGCAACTGTTTGTGGTTTTATTTCTCTTGCAATAATTTCAACAACTCTATAACTGCTTCTTTGTACATTATTTGAAAGTTTAAACATTTTAATGAAATTAATATTTGCTTTGTTTTTTGTGTTTTTATTTTAAATTTTAATACACCTCTAAAATACTCAGATTTGTCCCTTTAAAGTCTAGAAGAGACAATGCTTTCATTTGACAGTTTCTCATCACATATAATGCATTTTGGATTCTGCTCATTTTCATTTCCACATCAAGTAATCATCATCAAGTCATGCTGACAGTACAGATTTTCCTGACTCTTTCTTCATGGGGGTGTCCTTGTAGTGTAATGGTTAAAATGCTGGAGTGGGGAATCGTACTAAGTGAGTTTGAACTCCAGTTGCGCTATTACGTTCATTTTCGGACAAATACCCTTGGGAAAGTTATGAACCCCCTTATCCTCCCAGCTATGGGTTAAATAGCATCATTGCTGCCTTTCTAGAAGGATGGCTTTGGCATTAAATAACCTACAAAGGTTGATATGCCATTAAAACAAAGAAACCAAAACCTTTCTTCATCCATCCCTATCATACATCGCTCCCAATAGGTTTTCCAAATTACATCCTGTGTCCACACAGAGCTGATGTAAATAAGTTCTTGTTGGTTGGCCAACACTGGCACGTCCATGTGTAGGGGTCCTTAGAAGGACGTCACTTCTCCAGCTGTGCCCCACATGTCTTGTTCATCTTACTTGGATGGTTTCTGAGATGGGAGGTAAGTGGCCATACAGCTGTTGTTTCATGGGGTGTTGCTTCTAGAATTTGTTCACGATAGCTCTTAGTATTTTTGTGTTGTTCCCATCTAGCTTTTTCTCTATACGTTTTGTCAGTGTCCATGTGGTGCATCTATACAGTAGTATTGCCACAGCTTGGAAGAAATCGTTTTTTATTTTATCGATTTATAGATTAGACTTCCATATCATCGATAACCTGTTGATAGCAGTCCACACCTTTGCTACGCATATATTAACATCACTTTTAGTTGATGAGACACTGCTGTCAAGGTATATAAACTTGTTTACTAATTTCAGATGCTTGCCACTTAGAGTGGAGATGATTCCTCATTTAAAACACGTGTACTCTGTTTTATTTGCATTCATGCTACCTGCTTGGCTTAGTGATTTGGCTTAGATAGGTGTGTTTGCAAGAAGTGCTAAATCATCTGCATAGTCTGTGTCAGTTATAGTTTCTGTAGGATATTGTCTGCTTCTAGCTTTTTTTACTGTAAAGCCATTTTCTTTTATTAGATCTATCAATGTTCAAAGTATGTAGGCAGATAATAAACAAATATGGTGCTAATGTATGTCCAGCAACAATGCCAAAGAAATCTGCATCTCCATCAGGTGAGTGAACTATTGCTTTCGTGTTTTTTATAATATGGCAGAAATGGTTTCTTTGTGGAAACCTTATGCTAAAAATAGTGCTTCATTTTCCCTCTTTGTATTGAATTAAATCCCTTGGAGAAATCTACCAACAATAATGTTGGCTCATGATTTTTCCACAAAGTCCTTCAATAAATTGGTCGATTGTCAGAATCTGTGATTTGGATTAATTCCCCCGATAGCCTTGCTGATTTTTCCTAAGAATTTTCTTAATTTGAGGTTTGATATGGTTGAGAATCAGTGCATTATATAACTTAGCAGCTATAGAAGTAGGACCTATTTATCATTTGGAGTATGTGTTTCAGATGTCTTGTGGCACGATAATCAGCATTCATGTATGTGTATATATATATATATATGGATGTGTATGTGTGGGTCTCTGTGTGTGTTCGTGGATAGGTAGCCAAGGAGAGGATCTTATCTCCAGCATCTTTGAAGCAGTGCTGGAGTATCCAGAAGACCATTCTTTGTTTACTTTGGTGCAAAGAGCTGTGCTTGTGAAGACCTGCATGACCAGAAGAGAAGGATGAAGAGAGAGGTGAGACTCTGAAGCAGTCAGTCCAGAGCAGAGGGTCAGTTCAGTTAGGAGTGAGACTCCGAAGCAGGGAGTTGGAAAGTTAGGACGATGATCAGATGAGTCAGCATCTTTGGTTGCTGTGTTGGATTTTTGCAAAGTTCTTGTGATAGCCATGAACATAAATACATACAGGAATGCTTAAGAGTGCCAACTTCACTTTCCTGTGTTTGCAGTTCTAAATCCGTGTTTATCTGTTTTTTTCCTTCCACCCTCTGTTGTTTGGTTTTTGTACAACCAGTGAAATGCCCACATAGCCGGGAGTGAGAAGAAACAACAGGGTCTACACCATTTGACGAATGGCTAGGCCAACAAAATCTGCCATTTCTGGGGGATTTCATAGTCTTCTGAGGAAATTTGAATTTGTTTCTTACATTTACCGTATATCTATTGCTAACATCTCTATTGGTAAGTGAGGACCAGTTGTAATGTGTGGTTTTAACTTTGTTTTTTTAATTTTTGTTTAGACTCAGATGTGTCTTTGCTGTGACGATTCTGTAATGAGAAGATACTCCTTCAAAACAGGAGTATACCTCACAGTTCAGAGCACTATTTATCCACTTCTTGTTTATGAGTATATAATCTCACTGTGCTTTAGCATTATTGGGTAGGTGTAGATCCATAGTTTTCCCTCCTTTTTTTTTTTGGAATTTAGTATTAAGTTATATTAGTCTGTTTTTTAGAAAAAGGTCTATTAGATATTCCCCATTTCTGTTTGACGAGTTGTGTCAGCAGAATTTATTTTTCTTTACCTATTTAAGCATTCATGGCTTCAACAATGTTTAAAGTGATGTGTTTTGGAGTGTGTCAAATAAAGGAAGACTGCTTGTTGTTGGTGATGATGTCCGTTTCATCACTGACAATGGTGGGACTATAGCAAGAGATGATTGCTGTGCAGGGGTTGCCATTAAATGAGGCACACATTATTCTTGATTGGATTTTCTCTGTGCTATAAAGTGATTTTAGGGCACAAGGACTGAGAAGCATTCCATAACTCCTATGATGACGCTGACAGAATTTTTCCATGCTGATACTCTGACAAACATCCATCCATTACCAGTATCATGGTATTTTATTTCTTGTACGTTATGATAGCTTGTTGTAGGTATACATATGATGTCTATATTATGCTCTACTGCAGACACTGTCAGTTCAGGTAACTAGTTTACCCTATTTAAAGTCCTCACATTAAATGTCACCATGTGAACAGTGTTTTTGTATCTAAGTAATTTTAGTTTGGCTTTAAGTTCTGCAGCTGAATTTTAGAACACTGGGACCAAAGCGTCAATCTCAGCAGAACGTGCCTCTTGTTTACCCACGTGAAGAGCAATGTGGTTTGAACATATTGTTTGTATTAGTCATTGTAATCTTTTGTGGGTTGCTTTTTGTTTTCTTCATCAATAGATACCAACCTTATAGATGAGTAGCAGTAGTTTCCTGACTGAACAATTTGGTCCTGGCCGTTGACTTATAAGGTTCTTCTGCCCAGCATCTGGTGAAGCTTACTGTCAACCCAACTTTGGATTCATCCACCTTACTTCATATTCACCATGCTATTTCCCATGACTTTTGGTAACCTATAAAAAGGGAGGGTGCTTTAAATTTGTTAAATTTTGTTTCTAAAAAACCTTTTCATTTTATTTTAATTTGTTACTGAATTTTATTAGCACTCTTTCATTGTTTAATGCTCAGAGTTTCACATAAGTTATACTGAATATCTTTGTATCTGCAACTGATTAGCAGATTTTATTTTATTTTATTTACTTTTTTGTTTGTTTGTTCAAAGACAGAAGGGTGATGTGGTCTTTTTATTTCTTTTGCAGTTTTCCATGCCATCCACCAGTAATTTCTCTGTCTTTCCCCTCCTCCTTCTACTCTAACAAGCTGACATTAACATTATGAACGATAGTCATTGTGTTTATTTTCTTAGTTCACCACTAAAATTCAAAGAAAATATTCTCTAACAACTCAAATTTTTTTGTTTCTGCAAAATATAATCAATGTTTCTTTAAAACTCTACTCATTTGGCCATTAGCTAAATGAGTAAAGTGTTTGTCAATGGTCTAGGAGATCAGAGTTCAACCCCAAGTTGATTCATACCAAAAACTCAAAAATGATACTTGATGCTTAACACTCAGCATTATAAAGTAAGGATTAAGGGTAAAGTGGAGCAATCCAGAGAATGGAGTAGCACCATTCCCTACACTTTGGTGTAGTAGCTATTGAAAAGGGAGCCTTCAGGTCACCTTCAACTAAGGTTGCCAACTTTACTCTTTTAGATATGTTTGCATTTGATCAGGAAGTTATCCCTTTGAGAATGTATAGAACTTTTTTTTGTGAATGAATGATTGTAGAGTTCATTGCGAGTGATGCAACTATAATCAATATTAAAAAAAGCAACCCTCTCAGTTAAGTTTTAAAGAAAGCCTTTCATTTATGAATGACTTTGTTGTAAGAACTCATAGTGGAAAGAAAAGGATCAAAGAAGGAATATATTAAATAAAAACAAACATGAAAAGTATTTTTGAATTGTAAACAAAGAACAAAGTTTTCTTCAGGTAACTTACAGTTCATATTCAATTCATATATTTTGTATAAGTGTATTGAAAATATGTACCATAGCCATATACACAAATATGCGAAATGTACATGGGACGTTCATTACATATGTACATAGAACATAGGATCTCGAAATTCGAAAAACACTAAAGACTTCTCAGTTCAGGTATGAACCTTTTTATCACCTTTGAGTTTAAGGTTTTTTGACATCAGGAGAGAGGCACAATCTTTCTATTCTGGATTTTTCATCTGCCCCCACCCCCACCCCCAACAAGTGTGGCACCCACCACAAAGGTCTCCGCAAGCAAGCGAAAGTCAGCTATCTCGTTCGGTGTCCAGTTCTCAACTCACTGACTTTTTCAAAATCTCCCAAAATCCGCCGTGCTCTTCCGGTGCGTGATGTCATTCACACTCGCTAGCCTCAGTTTCCCATCTTGGGCTATTGTGACATCTCTGAGTGATACATCCGCTCTGCTCGCATGTGAGCACCTGCGCTAGCGTTGCTCCCAAGTAACCCATGTGCTGAGCTGAAACCCAAAGGCATAAACCGAAATCCCTCGGCCATTATATTACAAATATACTGCATTTTATGTTGTTTTTAAGTGAAAGAAAAAAAATCACAATGAATGCAAAATTTGTATAATAAACTAATATAAAAATATTCATCTTTAATTGGAATCATTTTGAGATGAGGCTTCTTAATCTGAGAATTAATTTTTATTTATTACGGACTTTTTGTCCTCATCTTGGTAGTTTTTGTGTTGTTTCTTCTTAGACTATGTTTTGGACAAATTTCGAGGTCGCGGTAAATCACCTGAAGAAGGCCAGAGGTGAAAATTGGCCAAAACATAGTAAAAGAAGAAACAACACAAAAACTATCAAGATGAGGACAAAAAGTCCGCAATAAATAAAAATTATTTCTCACATAAAAATATTCATCCTATAATTTTTGTAGTTACTCAGGCAATGAAATTGGTAAGGTCATCTAAAAAGTGAGAAAGGAAAAAATTCAAAGAAAGAAGACTAATAACATGACTTTCATCTACACTAATAAACTCAACCCTTAGCAAATCCTTAATTTCTTAGTCAACTCATTCTAATATGGAATTTGAATTCAAATTTGTAAAGAATGCTTTTTGACCTATCTTTCATCTTTACATACTGTAGTGTTTTGTACACTGGGTTTAGTAAAATAAGATGAAAAGACTGAAATAGACACACATGTGGCCAGTAGTAGTAGTAATCTTTTATTAACCTTAATCTCTACAAAGTACTGGAAGTTAGAGAAGGGGTGTAACTAATTCCTTGGGGGATAGGAAAAACATAAATCTTAGGGACATAACCCAACACATAATATAACAAATAGTGGTGAAGTCTTCTTTGTTTTAGTGTTTTTCAATTAAAATCTCTCAAAGAAAAAAACCTGTTAAGTATGTTTTCTCACTTTTGTCAAACTATTTCTTTTTTTTAGAATACAGACTTTGCCTTTTTGCATCAGTTTTGTTATTTTCATTCAAAATCTCATGATACCCTTAACTACTTACAGCAAAACTCCTGTAGGGATTAACAAATGAATAAAGTTTAAAATACAAAAATAAAATATCTAACAATTCCAATTCAAATTTGCAGACAAGTCTTCATTCCCCAACAATTCAAATGACGACCTTCCAAATATCTTCAGACTGATGAACTTTTCTCAGTTTTCATTTAGTTTTTCTGCTTTCTTCACTCCTTCTGCTGTAGTGTGTGGAGGGAGGGTTGTGAAAGTACTGTAAAGTCCTAAGTGACTCCTTTTGGTTTTATGCTGTTGTAAGTGACAACCTAGTTAGTCAAAAATGCTTTGAAATGTTTATACACATTGACTCACTTTCCAACTATCAGTGTCTTATACAAGGTACATAAAAACAATTCTTTTATAACACATAAGACCAACACTTGTTTCACTGGAAAGAAACCTTCTTAAGGGGTTAATTATTGGAAAATGTTTATCTCCTAAGTGATGCATTTTAAATTGGTTTTTTTTGAAGACTTCATTAGAAAAAATACCACACAAAAAGATGAAAAAAATTTTCAATGAAAAGCAAAGAATAAGGAACTTCAAAAATAAGGTGTATGCACAAACAAATACACAAACCATTGTAAAAAAATGTAAACAAAATCTAATTCTCCATGAAATTATCTCTTAAAATATATAAAGATTACATCTGCCTGCTGAATAATTGGTTGTTTGGAGCTTGGTGATATAAAAGGTCATTACCTCCCATAAATCTGATGACCCCTTGGTGGTGTGGTCATAGGAATATATAACAATAATATGTAAAGTTGAATTCCTTTTCAATCTCAACAATGCTTTGAAACAGATATTCCTATGAGCACAAACAGAGGGCTGGCACCTCCAACAACCTTATGTAGCTTTGCATTCTTTAACCATGCAAGTCTTCATTCAACACTTTCAGTCTCTCTCATAAATTCATATATAAGGACTCTTTAACTTATACAAAAAAACTCTATCAACTACAATAGGACATTTCTCTACATCACCTCTTTATGTAATTCTTTTAGCATTTCATGTCATTTTTATAAAATGTTTATATTGATTAGTCATGAATTGTTCTGTATATTCCACATGAAGATATATCAAACTACACATAGGCCTTTGCTACAAAGTATCTGAATTGTTATCTCTCACTCTAATCATGTTAGCTGTGAGTTATGGTACTATAGCCATCTACAACAAATGCAAAAATCATTTATATGCATCCTCATTAAAATTAACAAAATGATTGAGAGTGGGGAGTAGCAGATAACCACAAAACAATAAAAAAAAACATGTTGTCTTCAGAATTTTGAGAAAAAATGTCCTTTAAAAGAAACTTCATCATTTATTGTTTTAAATACCAAAGATTTTTATTAACATCTGATAATTAGTCGATTTGAGGTGAATTTTAAAAAATGATGCTTTAGCAGATGCATGCTATTGGACATCCATAATTACAGATGTCACTTGATAAATGTGCATTCTTCCAAGACAGCTTTGACTTTTTAGGTCACAAAATATGTCCCAAGGAAATTAACAACTTCCCAGAATCTAAGAATTTTAAATCTTTGCATCACTTCTTAATGACAAACTTTTATTTAAAGCTACTTTTTCAAGATACAGCTATGTCTGTCTGATTTAATTAAAACATAATCTGAGCACAAAAATATAGCAACTAAAGGAAAATGAAAAAAAAGTTTTTGAAAACATTAAAAATACCCTTGCCATAATATCTGCTCATTTAGATGATAGTCTGAAAGTTATTCAAATCCATGTAATAACAGATAGTTCCAGTTATGCTGTAGGTGATCCTCTACATCAAATCATACATGATACTCCGGTTTTTATTGGCTTTTACTCTTGAAAAATTGACTGAGAATCAAAGGAAATATTTCACCTTTGATAGAGAATTCTTACCTACTTATAAGGAAGTACAACACTTCAAACCACAGATCGAAGGGGAAAATGTAACCTTATTCATGGATGACAAACCATTATCTGTATTATTTTAGAAGACAACAATAATGAAATCAGATAAACAACAAAGACAACTCTGTAATTACTGAATATATTACTGATATAATCTTTATCAGAAGCAAAGAAAATATTATTGCTTACCTTTCAAGACCAACATATTTAGTAACCATAGATCCCTGTGATTTTCCAGCCATCATGGAGTCACAAAAGAATGACAATGAAATTAAGAATTATAAAATTCTACTGAAATCATGTAAGATACAATATTCAATAATACTAGGCAATACATCTACACTAACCTCAAGACCTTTCATTCCAGAATTCCAACATGGCACCATCTTTTGACATGCTTCATAACATTTCACATCACAATCACAAAACTGATAAAATCACTGTTCTTTTAGCCTCACATGGACAAGAATATACGTACTGTCAACAGAACAAAATTTCACAACATACAAAAATTTCAGAATCAAAATGAACAAGTCTTTTTGGGCCTTGTAAACCCACTTATTCGACAGGTGTTTTGCATTCTCCCTAAAATGAACAGTTCCATTTCTCTATAACTTTTTAAGATAATAATTCATGTGCATAATAAAAAACATTCTACAAGAAAAGCCCATGGACCAGAGTGTCACAACACCCTGATTGAAAACACTGCCTTAAAGTGAAAAATCCAAATTTTGCATAAAAGTTAATTACAAGCTTTTTGCCATTAATAAGAAGGATTAGAAAAAAATATTATGTGAAATCTTTTTGTTGTTTAAAATTAAAAGATATTTGGAAAATAAATGAAATAAAAATATTTAATGGCAGAAGTATTGTTTACTGATAATGTTTTTGAGAATTTTTAAGCACCTCCCTACTCCTGTTGTAAAACATCTACCAAAAATAAACTATTCATTGAATTTTGATAAAAATTTTCAGTATATATCAATAAAAGGATTTAGTTTTTTAAAGAATATTCTTTTTCAAATCTTAAAAAAAATTGTTGATTTACATTTTGATACTCTCTTAATTAATTTGAGGACTTATTTTACTTATATAATTTGAAGACTGATTTTACTTGTATAATTTTGCCTTCTATGAATTTATTTCAAAGATAATTCTTTGAATCATTAGAGCTTTTACAGAAATATAAAGAATTGAAAAGAAAAAATCTTCCAAATGAGAAGATTTGCTTACCTTGAAAAAATTGTGACTTTATCAGAGGGTTATCCACAACTATTTACTCAGAATAATTTTGGAAAATACTTTTATATTCTATATCCTATTAATCTGGTACTTAGATAAATATTTTGTAAAATTAGCATATTATTTTCATATTATATAGATACCTCCAGAATAGTTCAAAATTTGAATATTGTGTGCAGCATATATAATGATGTACAAAGTTAATATCTTTAGTAAATAATTCAAGATAACACAAACTGAAATCCCAGAACATATTTATGATATTGGAATGTAGTATTGCACACAGCAAAATTCATCAGAGAATTACAGTTGTTAAAGTTTTTCACCATAACAATAAAAGATGAGTGAGAAGACAGCCATATCACAGCTGTAAAA
This sequence comes from Sepioteuthis lessoniana, assembly GCA_963585895.1. Classification (NCBI taxonomy): domain Eukaryota; kingdom Metazoa; phylum Mollusca; class Cephalopoda; order Myopsida; family Loliginidae; genus Sepioteuthis; species Sepioteuthis lessoniana. The sequence goes on from OY757918.1 coordinate 55,036,763, forward strand.
TAGCTTATCTACAAATAGATTCACTCTCTATCTGAAAAGCATTCAAGAGGAAGCTCCTGTCTTATCTTCTTCTCATTATAGCATAAGTGTTGTTAGTGGTAAAATGATCCTAAAAAAAGCCATCTAAGAAATTGTAAAAGATACACAACTTCCAAGAGCTAGAGACATAAAGATTCTAATATTGGACACTTGCCTAAAACTACATGAAACTGACAATAGATTCTTGGGTTATAGAATGTTTTCTCTTTTCTTTCAACCAACATTCTCGTCAATAAACTTTGTAATGGTATTATCATCATCATTATGTCAAATATATATATAAATATATATATATATAGGCAGTATAACAATTTATGTACTGTTAATAGTAGTTTCACATTTTTACAATCAAGCAATACTACATTCAAAAGAATTTCACCCCTACAATTAATAGCATGATAATTGGGTAAATAGCATAGTAAAATTTATTTATGTCAACTTCAAATATATTTTTCATTATTAAGGCTTCAAATTCATACCAATTGATGTATCCATCTTTATTTCTTTTATACTGTTTATAACTATTTGATTAAACAGGTAATTTGCTTCTAATCAGTTATTTTGGAGCTTAAGAAACAATAAATGTCAATAAAATAACAGAAACAGATGAACAAGGAAAAGGTGTAAACAAAAAAGAAACTTTTGAAACAACACAAGAATTGTTTGCTAGAGGAAGAAGTTCATTGTGGAAGAGCAACAGAAAAAAACTAAAAATCTGTTTAATCAGTTCAGGGGTTGAAAATGCAAAGAATTATTGACAAAAAGAAGATAGACTTTCAAAAATAGATCTTGAGAGTATAAAGTACTCCTTCATTGCCATTACTCCCACTCTAATATGGAGTGGTAGTACCTATTCAGGTCTTACCAATGGGTCAAATAGATATGCTTAAAAATTATTTGTATTTGATAGGGTTGTGTGCAAAAATAAACCAAAGCAAAAAAAACAGCTCCTAAGAAACAACTACACAAAAAATATAACTATGAACATACAATAAATGCAATTCCCTAACTTCTAGGCATAAAATAACCCTTGATGGATCAACATGCCATTAAGATCAATAAATCTTATACTTTGTAGAAAATATATAAAATTTTATGTATGTTGTTTTTGAACACAGGGAAAATTAAAGTCCTAAAAGAGATTTTGCTGTTAAAGTTTGTGTGATAAAAAAATAACTCAGTATGTTTTCTTTGACATGTAAAGTAGAAAAAAATATTTTATCAACTTAATGGATTTATCTGTTGAAGGAGCAAAATATTCAAACATAAAATGTTTTGTTGTGTGTGTGATAAAAGGTGAATTCTTATTATGAATAACATAGAGATATTAGATATTCAAATGTTCCTTAAAAAACATCAGTTTTTCTTTATAGTTTTTTTGGAGTTACTGAAAATATTTATTTTAGATTTTGCTTTTCTAATTTTTATTGGTTGAAAAATATTCTTTACTTTGTGTTGATTAGTAAGATTTTATGTTTATGGTTCGTATTAGATATTTTTTTGCAATTTTGCTCCTACCTATTTTACAAAAGTAATTTTTGCTCATCTACAGTCTCAAAATGATAGTGTTAATTTCAGATGCTAATAAGAAATGTAAATAGCGCATTCACAAACAGCTAAAGAAAAACTTGTTTCCATAAATAATGGAGAATCATGGTTGTCTCTAACAGACAAATGTTGACCTAAGACAAAATGGATAAAAAAAATAGCAACATTAGATAGACTGACAGAAAGTTTTCAAATATGATTAATTTAACAAATTTGTGACGGGAATTAAGGTCAATGACAAATAAAAAATTGAAAAAAAAGAATAAAAAATGTTCTGATATATAACAATTAGTAGTAGTAAAGTATGTTTACTCATCACTTGCAAAAACAAGGTCTTATTGAAGGAGTAATAGTAACAGTAGACCCTTCTCAGACTTGACACCATGACAGTAATCTAATGAGATGCTCTGTATTGAAAATAGGCGACACCTAATTGTAATCAAGTCTCACAAGTTGTTCCTGAGTACCAATGAAAAATGGTTTAAACTCATTTTATAAAAATTTGTTCCTTTCTAAGTAGAGCGATGGCAACAAGGATCAACACTTTCTGGCCTTCAGCCCTCTATTCTATTATAGAGTTATCAAATCAATTACCATGTAGGAATGTTAGTTAAGTATTGATTTCAGATAAGTAGTTTTAAATATAAATAGTTTTTTTTTTGTATTAAATGTAAAATTAAATATCCCAAATGACCCTAACTGTTAATTATTACTTTTAAATAGAAAATACAAGATGAGAATTTTATATAATCAAGAATGTAACCAAGCTTATACTTATCTCCCACAACCTGTACACAACAGCTTTATATTGGACTGGCTATTATGTCTAGATATATACATACTACTAAGGTATATGGAAACAATTCTTAACTCAAAGTTCAATTTTTGAATGTAGTCTTAAAAATACAGAAAATATGTTTGTATTTCTTTTTTATGAACTTCAAATTTAGATTAAGAATTGTCTTTCTTAAGGCAATTATGATAATCACCAATTTATCTTTTGATGTTTCCTTATTATAAATTGATGAGGATGAAATAATTCTTTGTAAATTAACACGTGAAAGAAATAATAAATTTGTGTAATGTTAAAAAGGTAAAGATTAAAAATTATTAACATAAAAGTTTTTATGACATTTTTTATGATCTTATGATAAAAAGAAAGAAAAATACATTTAAGAACTAAGAGCAAGAAACAACAATTAGAATCATCAGTTTGTATCAAAGAAAGCAAAATTTGATAAGACCTATTCCATATCTGAAAGTTTTAAGTGTCACAGATAATTTAATGAGACCTACTCTATATTAGAAAGTTCTATGAGTTACAGAAAATTTTTGGTACAGTTTAATTCAGTTTTCATTTTTTTAGAAAATATTTTCAACCTGAACATTTCACTTTCTTATGATTATCTTAGAAACAATACTCATAGAATATTCCATGTTTCAGCAATGACATCACTGTTGAGGTAAAGAATTCCAGGGAACATTTCTATCTTACAAACTACAAAATTCTTCATACAAATTCTATCAAAGAATACCAGCACTATCTTGTGGGTGGTACTTGTTCCACATTATAATTTCCTTCATTGCTTAAACAGGTAAGAATTTTCTCTCAGTTTTTTTTATAGGTTTCTTCACATTCTTACATTCTTGGTAGACCCCCAACTTATCTTGGTTTTCAAACCAAGGCAGGTGGAAGTCTCTAAACCAAAGTTTAACATGTTTCATCAACATGGGTGTAGGAAATGAACTTATAGGATTTATACTTCTATATTTTAAAATGGCTGTGATACCACTTGTTCCTAAAAAAAAGATGGTGGACATTGGTAAACTAATCAGTCTTGGGAACCTATTGGACAGGAAAATCAGGTGATTTGTGCTCACAACTAAGTCTGCAACTTTGATTTTGTTCTGCGCATTTGGAGCCGACCACATGACAAGGATTGCTTATATATACTCTCATCTTCCAAGAACTCATTCTCTTACATTTTGACTTCCAGAGACAACATTCTCTCTCTTTCTCTCCATTTTGACTTACAGAGACAGCACATGCTCTCTCTTCATTTCAACATCCAGAAACAGCTTGACCTTGCCAGTTAGTAAGACACAATTCAATACGTGTAACATGGGTGCATATACATTCTGCAACCTTTTTCTTTCCTGTTCTTCCTTTCTGCTTAGACTTCTTCCAGCATTGAACACAGCCTCAGAAATTTTGTCAAACCCCGAAAGAGACAAACAACCAACATGGAAGAAGACACGTTCCTCCTAGGTTACATTGCTATATTTCTGTATATTGATACCTCGCATTTCATGTGAGGTATCAATATACAGAAATATTACTTAGTCAACATACATTTTATAGTCTACAAGACACTTTCAATATTTAGTCTTTTTCCATAATATTCGTGTTAGTTTCACACATACACACACGCACATGCACATACACACAGAGGAATATTCAACAGACTATATAAGAATATTTGTAATGTTTCCTTTTTCATGTACTTGTTGATATATAAAGTTGATTTTATTTGTACTGCTTTCTTTTGAATGTTCTTTTGTCCATGTCATTTTACGTCATTTGCTTTTCAATAATGAACCAACATAAGTTGTAAGGAACAAACTATCAACCAAACATGCCACCAAAAAATGGGGGACCAAAAATATTCACCAAACAACAGTGCCTCTACAAACTGCACACTGCATAAATATCAAATGCAGTGTTTTTCAATTGGGGTATCATGACACCCTGGTATGTTGCAGAGAGTATTTAGGGGTGTTTAGAAATTTTAAATTAAAATAACAAAATTGATGAAAAAATGTAAAGCCCTTATTCAAAAAAGTTTGATGTGAGTGAGAAAAGGTATTTAGCATAATGGTTCTTTCTTTGGGAGATTTTAACAATGTTCTTTAGTCTTATCTCCCGAAAACAAAGAAGACTTAACCCCAATTGGATACAAAAATGCTTTCCTTTTTCCTTGAATTTTTCTTCTTCCCACTTTGATCTTGCCATTATTACTTTTATTGCTTGAATAAGCAGAGAAATATTAGAAATGTTATAGTTTGACAAAAGTGAGAAAACATACTTAACAGGTTTTTTTCTTTGAGAGATTTTAATTGAAAAACACTAAAACAAAGAAGACTTCATCACTATTTGTTGCCTTCTTCAGGTGATTTACCGCGACCTCGAAATTTGTCCGAAACATAGTGAAAGAAGAAACAACACAAAAACTACCAAGATGAGGACAAAAAGTCTGCAATAAATAAAAATTAATTCTCAGATTAAGAAGCCCCACCTCAAAATGATTCCAATTAAAGATGAATATTTCTATATTAGTTTATTATACAAATTTTGCATTCATTGTGATTTTTTTTCTTTCACTTAAAAACAACATAAAATGCAGCATATTTCCAATACACTTATATAAAATATATGAATTGAATATAAACTGTAAGTTACCTGAAGAAAACTTTGTTCTTTGTTTGCAATTCAAAAATACTTTTCATGTTTGTTTTCATTTAATATATTCCTTCTTTGATCCCTTTCTTTTACTAATGAAGTTGTAGTGGCTTTCCACTACAAATTTATTAATAAATGAAAAGTCTTCTTTAAAACTCAACTCACAGAGTTGTTTTAGTCACATCACTTGTAGTGGGCCCTATACAAGAATGGTGCCACTACAACCTGTTCATCTCCATTCATTCATTCATTTGCAAAAAAATATGAATTTATGCAGAAAGTTTATCTTAAAGGAATAAGTTTCTTATCAAGAGTAAAGATGTTTTTACTATTTGTTTCCAACATCTTTAAGATGAATGAAACAAATAGTGGGAACATCTAAATCCCAAATCTGTTCAATGTGAAAATATCAAGTGCAAACATCTCTGATTTAGACAAAAACAATTAGAGAAACATCAATTGTATAAGTGAAAATTATTTAGCAATGGGCTTTACTTGGTGTGCAGATGTAAAAAAAACTGAATTCAAAATGCATTATTGTATGACTAATGTTTGGACCAGAATATGAAAATAAAATTAATAAAATACCATTGTCAGACATATTACAAATTTATCTGAAAATATTCAGGTTAATGTAAAAAATGTGATGAATGATATGTTAAACACAGTGTACACATTGATGAATTGTTTGATAATTGTGGAACAGCAAAATAACTGGTATTTGTTCACTTGAACAGTCATGAAAAAAGGATTATAGAAGAGTATCTATGAATCAAAACTACTTGTGGTAAAGATATTTAGATGTTCTGGATTAATACATGACATTTGTAAACTTACTTTGGATAAATTGTGTTGATATAGAGTCCCATCTATGACATGTGTACTTGAAAATATGTCTTAACATTATTTGCAATTTCTGGTCATCCAGTTTGATTGCTTGTTAAAAATAAAATCATCTCAATAAAGTTTGTTGTTGATTATTATAATTTCCTCTTTTAGTGTCTCTCTTGTTTATTTTTTATATTCACTTTTTAGGAAAAATATAAATGCTTGTCACATTCATTTCAACAGTTATTCTATTCTGCTGTCTCTTTGGATATATACAGACATAATTTTTTTTCAGAAAAATATATTGAAAAAATTGCGAATTGATTTAGGCTTTTCCATTTCCTTATAGTAAATTACTCAAGTTTTCATTTATTATTTCCTCAAACGTTTTCAGTGATAAAGCAACAAAACAGTGAAATAATATCTGTTAGTTGATTTTTTTTACATTGCAAGTCTTTAGCTTTAAGATCAATTGATTAAAAGTTACAAATTAATATGAATAATGTTGTAGAGATGGTACATTTTATCAAAGTAGGTCTCTTAAATCACATGAGATTTGAAAAATATGTGATGAAATGGGTTCTAAACATAAAATACTCTTTTCCCTCTATGAAGTTTATTGACAGTCAAAAGATCATTAAGTCATTAATATATAAAATGTTTACTCATGACAATCTATCACAAACTTTCTAGGAAATGTTAAATGAGGAACTTTGATGTTTTAAATTCACTCTTCTATCTCACATATTTGAAATTCTAAGTAAGATAAAAGTTCTAATGTGTAGGGAAAGAAAGAAAGAATTTTAACATCTACTAATAAGCTTCATGCTTTTAAAGAAAAAATAAAGTTATGGTTGAATAAAGTGAGAAATGGAAATTTCTGGATGAATACATAACATTTGTAAATTTTTTATTAAAATATTATTGCATATTTTGGTGAAATAAAAAATGTTTTTGACTTTGAAGACACTATTCAAGTTTGGTATCCCATTTCTGTATTTTATTTCAGATCAAAATGTAAAATCTGTTTTTTTTTTGTTAATGAAACATACCATTAATTTTTCATTGCAGTGTGAAGTACCTACTGCATAGGGAAGTAGTGTGACAAGGTCACAGAAAAGTTGAAAACTAGTGCTCAAATGTCTTATGTACCATTTATTACAGTTAGAATTCATGAACTAAATGAAATGCAGAAAAGAATTAGATAATTATTGATGCTACAATTCTATTGAAGACCATAAGAAAAAAAGAAATTCCAGGTTAATTCTTTGTCTATCTTTGTAATTAGCATTTCAAGTTCTCAGCCTTCTATCATTATCAAATGAGAGCACTGATTATTTTCTCCTGTAATTGTCTGAAATCTTTGGTGCACTTCTGACACACCTAATCTTATGTATTGTAGTCTTACTTTACAGCCACTGAATGATCTAGGCATGTTAATAACACTGAACAGTGTTTAATAGAAGCATACTCACAAATAAACGTATCATTTGGAGCCTACCAAAAAAAAACCCAAAAAACTAATTACTTTAACCAGAGTATTTTCTCTCTCTTTTCTCTCTCTTACACACGCACATACACACAACTCTTCTGGAAGAAGAAATGTGTTGACTCAGAAATAGTCTGCAACATTAATAATTTAATAATAATATCTCAATGGTAGACAATTTAAACTGAGCTTTAAGATCAATATGTATTAACAATCATAAAAAATGCTCTAAATTTTAAAAACCAGCATAGAAATTTGTTTTTTCATTATATAATTATATATCTGTTATAAAAATTGAACAATATTATCATACCTAATTTTTCTTCAAGTAAAAGATTTTTTCTGCATAAGCTCCACATACTTTCAAGAATAATAAGAGAAAATTGATATGTAGTCTTTGAAATGAATTTATGAAAATTTTTATGACACTCCATATACATATTGATCATATATGCTGCTTTCCTATAAGTAATTTATTCAGGAAGCCCTTGATGACTCACTTTCACTGAAAAGTCTTTTTGATTATAAAGTAAGTAAACTCTTGGATTTTGTCTGACTGTAATTTTTATTCAATATAGAAATAAAAAAAATGAATTAACTTCTTTACAATTGTTTGTTTATTCCTATTGATTTGTTTATAAGAAGCATTTTATGAAAATTATTGTTGAATAAATCTAATTTTTCTTAGATTTTATTTTGTTAAAAATAAAAAAAATTTTTCAAAACAATTTTAAAACTTCTGTATTGAGATCTTATGTCTACTGAAATCTGAACATTATTTTGATAATTAATATTCCTCCTTCTATAACAATTTTTTCAATGTTGGTTCATTTAGAATTTTGAAAAAGTTTAAAATCTAAACACCTAATTGTACATTTTCTTTGCAAATTTTCATAAAAATGTTTAAAAATAATCATATAATCTTTGTTGATTTTGTTTTCTTTATTTGCCAAACAATTTTTTAGAGATGTCTGAATATTTGATTTCTCTCCTTTGTGTATGACACACTTAATAGCTATATAACAGGTCAAGAAAAAAAAACAAAGAGTTTATAGTCATGAAGAAATGAACACAAGATAATTTGTATAGTTTAAGGACAATATGATATTTTGTTAAGTTTATCAAATAAATTTAAAAGTTAAAGATTATAACAGTGGTTCTTAAAAAGTGTGTGAGAGAGTGTACATGGCTGTATGCACCTATGTAGGATTTATTGAGTTAAAATTTGATCATTTGGTGATTTGGTATTTACCATTTACCAACAATTGAGGAGATTACTGTCTGGAAGAGTATTTGAGTTTCTCAAAGTCATAAATTAGAAATGCTTTATATACCTGGCCCAGGTGTTTTTTAGAGACAAGAACTTACAGTGTTTGCACAGAAAAATTCTTATCTCATGTTTTTTTAGTATATTTTTTTTATTCCCAAAATTTTGCCAGAGTTTAATAGCATTTATTCATGGCTTAATAAGATGAAAGGTAAAAATATTTCTATATGGCTGAAAAATAACCATGATCTAGCATTTTGCTAGTCATATCACTGCTGCTTTAGAGAAAAAGAGACTATTCTTGGAAAGCTTTGCTTTTAAACTAATTGCCCCTGATTTCAGTATTCATTACATGTTTCCTTTAATACTCAAATAGCAAAAATATGTAACAAGAAGTAAGATTGAATCATTTACTACAAGCTAATTTAAATGATCATTTAATGCAAAAATTAAACATGTTCAAAATAAAAACTGACCATTACAAATGCAATCACTGATAATTTTGTTCCATTATCAATTATGTCATTTGAATAAACCAAAGTTCAAATACCAGGACTCTACATCAACAGACAGCAACTATTTTGATAGTGCTGATTGCAATGGCATTTAGATAAGAAACACAAGATAGTTACTCAAATTTTTTTCTGTATATTATGAAACTTATCTTATTTAACCTCAATTCTAATGAATAAAAGATGGTGTAGATAATACTGACTCACTCTAATTTCAGTCATGTAACTCTGCTTAGATATAAATACTAAATAGGATTGAATTCCTCAAGCTATATCCTAAAAGAGGGAGAATAATTTAATAATGTCACATTTATACCTTTTTAAATATCTCTCCTTTAACATAAATCTCTAACTTATATTCAGAACAAAACTGTTAGTTTTTCATAATTCATGTTGTGCTGAAAATTAATTTTAAATAAAGATGTGAGAATATAGATATTTTCAGTTGGGATTTTCAGGAATTGAATTTTTTTCATTTAGACAATTCTCTAAAGACTATTTCATGCTTTCTGTTTAGAACCAATAAAAGTAATGAAAATGATAATTCAAATATTCAATATATGATGAATACTGCAAATGAGTTAAAAATTCCCTACAAAGCTATAACAGTTTTTGTCTTGTCACCAGAGAAAAATATTGTTTATGGGTTTAGGGGTATACATGCCCATTTAAGAGTGGGCCAAATGATATTGGTCTGCATACATAGGTGTAAAGGCATACAAGTCAATGTTAGGATGGGCATATCTATGTGAAGGTATGTGACACCATGGTGCCCTAGTAAATATATATCTAATCACAAGCGTGATCATATGGTTACTTGTCTGTGTATCTATGTGTTTGTGATGATAAAATGGAAGTCTAGTCAAAAGTCTGAAAAAGGGATAAAATCTGAATCAGATGAAAAAGTTTTTTATATCTACAAAAACTGATACTTGTGGTGCTGTAATCTTGTAGGTAAAAGGGTTGAGCTATTTTTAAGAATCCAAAATTTGGGTGGTCCATAAACAGAATAACTAAGTTTGATTTTACAGAAATATCAGAATAGCCCAGAGTTGGGGAATTGTGACAAGAACTTGCATCATGACAGATGTTTTGGAGAGCTATTTTGTTGTTAGCTGTGATCAGACATAGCAGTAGTGGCTAGTTGAGCTCCCACTACATGCAAAGGCATGAAAGACAAAGCAGAGTTAGAGAAAGGTCCCAGAGTGTCACACCTATCTTATCTATGAGCAAGTTCAGACTTTCAAATGTTATGTTGTCTTTTCTTTTTCTTTGTCCTCATGATGCCGCCATCTCCTCGGTTTGTGCACTGTGATAGGCATCTACAGAATGCAACAATGAGGAACCTGACATCACAGCATACCAAAAAAATGAAGCAGTGCAACAATGCACTAGGCACAATGAAAGATGTATTGGCAACAGGTAATGTAACTCTGTCACACCTTTCCGTGACCTTATCATCATAACTCCCACTATATCAAATGTTCTTGAGACTTACTCAGCAAAAATTAGATTTGTATGCAAAATTGTTCATTTTGTAAGTTGTAGATAAGACTCAAAATGAACTCAATATTTTAATAAAAAATTTACAAATGTTATGTATTCATCCAGAAATTTCCATTTCTCACTTTATTCAACCATAACTTTATTTTTTCTTTAAAAGCATGAAGCTTATTAGTAGATGTTAAAATTCTTTCTTTCTTTCCCTACACATTAGAACTTTTATCTTACTTAGAATTTCAAATATGTGAGATAGAAGAGTGAATTTAAAACATCAAAGTTCCTCATTTAACATTTCCTAGAAAGTTTGTGATAGATTGTCATGAGTAAACATTTTATATATTAATGACTTAATGATCTTTTGACTGTCAATAAACTTCATAGAGGGAAAAGAGTATTTTATGTTTAGAACCCATTTCATCACATATTTTTCAAATCTCATGTGATTTAAGAGACCTACTTTGATAAAATGTACCATCTCTACAACATTATTCATATTAATTTGTAACTTTTAATCAATTGATCTTAAAGCTAAAGACTTGCAATGTAAAAAAAATCAACTAACAGATATTATTTCACTGTTTTGTTGCTTTATCACTGAAAACGTTTGAGGAAATAATAAATGAAAACTTGAGTAATTTACTATAAGGAAATGGAAAAGCCTAAATCAATTCGCAATTTTTTCAATATATTTTTCTGAAAAAAAATTATGTCTGTATATATCCAAAGAGACAGCAGAATAGAATAACTGTTGAAATGAATGTGACAAGCATTTATATTTTTCCTAAAAAGTGAATATAAAAAATAAACAAGAGAGACACTAAAAGAGGAAATTATAATAATCAACAACAAACTTTATTGAGATGATTTTATTTTTAACAAGCAATCAAACTGGATGACCAGAAATTGCAAATAATGTTAAGACATATTTTCAAGTACACATGTCATAGATGGGACTCTATATCAACACAATTTATCCAAAGTAAGTTTACAAATGTCATGTATTAATCCAGAACATCTAAATATCTTTACCACAAGTAGTTTTGATTCATAGATACTCTTCTATAATCCTTTTTTCATGACTGTTCAAGTGAACAAATACCAGTTATTTTGCTGTTCCACAATTATCAAACAATTCATCAATGTGTACACTGTGTTTAACATATCATTCATCACATTTTTTACATTAACCTGAATATTTTCAGATAAATTTGTAATATGTCTGACAATGGTATTTTATTAATTTTATTTTCATATTCTGGTCCAAACATTAGTCATACAATAATGCATTTTGAATTCAGTTTTTTTTACATCTGCACACCAAGTAAAGCCCATTGCTAAATAATTTTCACTTATACAATTGATGTTTCTCTAATTGTTTTTGTCTAAATCAGAGATGTTTGCACTTGATATTTTCACATTGAACAGATTTGGGATTTAGATGTTCCCACTATTTGTTTCATTCATCTTAAAGATGTTGGAAACAAATAGTAAAAACATCTTTACTCTTGATAAGAAACTTATTCCTTTAAGATAAACTTTCTGCATAAATTCATATTTTTTTGCAAATGAATGAATGAATGGAGATGAACAGGTTGTAGTGGCACCATTCTTGTATAGGGCCCACTACAAGTGATGTGACTAAAACAACTCTGTGAGTTGAGTTTTAAAGAAGACTTTTCATTTATTAATAAATTTGTAGTGGAAAGCCACTACAACTTCATTAGTAAAAGAAAGGGATCAAAGAAGGAATATATTAAATGAAAACAAACATGAAAAGTATTTTTGAATTGCAAACAAAGAACAAAGTTTTCTTCAGGTAACTTACAGTTTATATTCAATTCATATATTTTATATAAGTGTATTGGAAATATGCTGCATTTTATGTTGTTTTTAAGTGAAAGAAAAAAAATCACAATGAATGCAAAATTTGTATAATAAACTAATATAGAAATATTCATCTTTAATTGGAATCATTTTGAGGTGGGGCTTCTTAATCTGAGAATTAATTTTTATTTATTGCAGACTTTTTGTCCTCATCTTGGTAGTTTTTGTGTTGTTTCTTCTTTCACTATGTTTCGGACAAATTTCGAGGTCGCGGTAAATCACCTGAAGAAGGCAACAAATAGTGATGAAGTCTTCTTTGTTTTAGTGTTTTTCAATTAAAATCTCTCAAAGAAAAAAACCTGTTAAGTATGTTTTCTCACTTTTGTCAAACTATAACATTTCTAATATTTCTCTGCTTATTCAAGCAATAAAAGTAATAATGGCAAGATCAAAGTGGGAAGAAGAAAAATTCAAGGAAAAAGGAAAGCATTTTTGTATCCAATTGGGGTTAAGTCTTCTTTGTTTTCGGGAGATAAGACTAAAGAACATTGTTAAAATCTCCCAAAGAAAGAACCATTATGCTAAATACCTTTTCTCACTCACATCAAACTTTTTTGAATAAGGGCTTTACATTTTTTCATCAATTTTGTTATTTTAATTTAAAATTTCTAAACACCCCTAAATACTCTCTGCAACATACCAGGGTGTCATGATACCCCAATTGAAAAACACTGCATTTGATATTTATGCAGTGTGCAGTTTGTAGAGGCACTGTTGTTTGGTGAATATTTTTGGTCCCCCATTTTTTGGTGGCATGTTTGGTTGATAGTTTGTTCCTTACAACTTATGTTGGTTCATTATTGAAAAGCAAATGACGTAAAATGACATGGACAAAAGAACATTCAAAAGAAAGCAGTACAAATAAAATCAACTTTATATATCAACAAGTACATGAAAAAGGAAACATTACAAATATTCTTATATAGTCTGTTGAATATTCCTCTGTGTGTATGTGCATGTGCGTGTGTGTATGTGTGAAACTAACACGAATATTATGGAAAAAGACTAAATATTGAAAGTGTCTTGTAGACTATAAAATGTATGTTGACTAAGTAATATTTCTGTATATTGATACCTCACATGAAATGCGAGGTATCAATATACAGAAATATAGCAATGTAACCTAGGAGGAACGTGTCTTCTTCCATGTTGGTTGTTTGTCTCTTTCGGGGTTTGACAAAATTTCTGAGGCTGTGTTCAATGCTGGAAGAAGTCTAAGCAGAAAGGAAGAACAGGAAAGAAAAAGGTTGCAGAATGTATATGCACCCATGTTACACGTATTGAATTGTGTCTTACTAACTGGCAAGGTCAAGCTGTTTCTGGATGTTGAAATGAAGAGAGAGCATGTGCTGTCTCTGTAAGTCAAAATGGAGAGAAAGAGAGAGAATGTTGTCTCTGGAAGTCAAAATGTAAGAGAATGAGTTCTTGGAAGATGAGAGTATATATAAGCAATCCTTGTCATGTGGTCGGCTCCAAATGCGCAGAACAAAATCAAAGTTGCAGACATAGTTGTGAGCACAAATTTAAAATTTCTAAACACCCCTAAATACTCTCTGCAACATACCAGGGTGTCATGATACCCCAATTGAAAAACACAGCTTTAAATTTTTTATCAACTGCTGTCTAAAATTGGTCTCTTACCAAAATAGAAAAACTTCCAATAGAAAAGTTTGACACATATTTGATGAACTTAAGTTTAGTGGCAGAAGAGATGACTCATTTCAGAGGAGTGATAGGGTTTAACAATTACTGTTAATAACTGAATTAGATGGTTGTCCTGAACTTGTTTACCCTATGATTTCTATTTACAATTGTCAGATATTTTAGACACATAACTATGCTGATGGCATATTTACAACTGTTGAGGTTCTGCTGATGTATTTGAAAAATTTTATTGATCAATTAACCTAGAACAAGATCTCTCCTTGTATAGAGCTGTTTCTTTTACTAAGTATCAGTTCAATATTATAAAAGCATCATATTAGAAGATAGTAGTGGAGATTGCATGCGATCAATCAAAGGCTGCAATGTTAGATTATAACTGATGTATTCATTTGGTGGAAATTTTCTCTAATACAGAGTTTTTCTTTATATTGTGAGTTATGAAAAGTATTCTTTGGATTCATAAAAATCTGTCAGTATCATGTTTGTTACTGATACAAGTCTAATTGATGGCACAAAGGAAAAAACATTAGCCTGCCTACATTTACACTATACTTCTCAAAGAATTTGTGATTGAAATTGGAGGCTATATTTGTACAGTTTACTAGTAATGAGTTATATATGTGAAAGTTCACTTCTAGATGCAACAAGTACATCACCACTTTTATTTTTCAGATGAATGGGTTTGACTTAGCAGTTGACTGAACTTTTCCGATTTCTCTCTATGCAACAATTATACCAACAAGGAGATTGAATTCTTGAGAGCCTTCTTACAAGAAGATTTTTTCTCCTTTATTTTTACAGTTGTATTTTGAGAATCAAAAGATAATTGTAAAAAATACTTTCACAACATTAACAAAGAATGCGTTCATTCAGGTGAACAGAATTGTCATGATACCAACAGGTTCTGACCTATGGACACATCAATGATGATAATGATATGTCATAGTATGACGGAATCAAACAAACAAAATAAAAAAATGTAATTAGAGCAATAATTAAGAAAAAATTTTTTTAAATTCTTCTATATGATGATATGCTTCTGGATTTTGTTATTGTAAGCAATCCATCAAATCATGACAGCTATAGAAATTTTACGCAAAAAGTATTCAATAAAATATCTATCAAAATTTTTACTTTAATTTGTTTTGAGCCACTTTTTGGCATGGTTTAGCTAATTTTATTCATCTTTACTTTTTACTGTTCACTCATTAATTAGATGTTCTTTGCATCATTAACAGTAATTTAGCTCTAGTTTTTTTCTATATTTCTTTGGGAAGTAAATAATCACAGATAGCCATTAAATTGTGACTGTGACAAAAAGAAAACAAATCTGCATAAGATGTTCAGGCCATTGACAAAAGTGTTTGTCAATGGCCCGAGAGACCTGGGTTCAATCCCAGGTCGAGTCATACCAAATACTTTAAAATGGTACTTGCTTCCTCCTTGCTTAACACTCAGCATTATAAGGTACAGATCAAGGGTAAAGTAGAGCAATCCAGGGAAAGGAGTAGCACCCTCCCCAACAGCATGGTGTAGTAGCTATCAAAAAAGGAGCCTTCAGGTTACCCTCAACAACAGTTGTCAACTTTACTTACAACTTACAATTGCCTGTATGTATATCTGTACCACTAAAACTCTGCTACTTTCCCTAAAATTGAAGTACAACTTCAACCCAACTTTTAGGGATTGTTAGAAAAGGGCTTAAACTGTATTTGACCAAGATTATTTGATTTTTACTCCTCAAAATGAAACTACTTATTATGCCAATAAAACATTAAATCATTGAAAAGAAGCCATAATTTACAAGGGAAGTAACTTTGTAAGACATTTTAAATTCAGAGAAGACAAAAATAATTTTTAAAGATCTCAGATTTTCCATCGGAAGTAATAATGAATACTATGTAATTATTTTATATTTCTAAATACCTATAAAACTAATGAGTAACATTTTATCAAATGTGAATGATATTTTACAAAGACAATCCATTACTTTTTCTTTAAAAGTTTTATGTCTTTCATCAATTATAATAAGAATTTATACCAAACTCTGATTGCTATAAATAATAAATCTATATAAAAAAAGATTTAGTAATTATGTTTTTTATATCTTATGAAGTCAATATTCTTTTGCAAAGAAATTTTGAAGAGTTTTGTAGAGAAATATTTTTTATCAGACTGCAACTTTAAGAGATTCATGTTTACATTTTTGTTTTGGTCCAAATTGTTCATTCTGAGTTATAGTATCCAATTCATGAACATTAGTGACTATCTTAAAAGCCAAATATAATACTGGTATGTACTGCTAGTTTACCCACAAGAATATCTCTGATATCAAACTTTGAGGAAAAAATCCAGGAAATTAGCTTAAATTAAAAAAATCAGGAATATTTGCATAGTACAACTATTTGTATGTCCTATGTTCTGTGTATGGGTATGTCCTATTGTAACAGTAGAGCTTGGAGGGGAGTAATCAATTGAAAGTAAGCAGACTCAGTGAAAAAGGTAACAGTTGTACTCTTAAGAGAATCTTAATTGTTTAAATACTATTTGGACAAGGAAAAACATTTAGAAACCCAAAAGATAAACAACCAGACTCCGACAGGATCATCTGGATTGTGTATGAAATTATCAGAAAAGGTAAAATTGTTTGCATTAAGAATGTTAGGTAGTTGGTCTGATAGGAAAAACTAGGCTGTTTGATAAATTTGAAAACCTTCCTTAGCTGGCAAATTTTAGAAATCAGATTTGTCTCAAAAAGACAGTTGTAACCGCCCAGGGATTAGGGCAAGGTTGAACATAGAGAGAGTGGGTGAATTAGGGAGCCCAAAGACCTGCTGATATCAGGTATGGGTGAGAGATTAAAATTAAAGTAGGTTCATATTGATAGGGTGGATCCCACCCTCTGACTAGCAAAAAGGTGTTGGACCATTCCCCAAATTTGGAAAAGCTGTTTTTAAGAAAACTGAATAATGAGAAATTGACATTAAGGATAAAAAGATAACTGAGCTGTCATAACCAGTCAACTCCTATGCCAGTTAGATACTTGACTCAGCATAAGCTGAAACTATTGAGATATGACTAGTTAGAGAAAATCAGAAGAGGCAGAGTAAGAAGAAAGATTTCAAAGAGAGTTAGTCTACCATCAACGTTGAACTCAAGGCCTGGTACCAAACTTTGAAAACTAAAGATTTGGTGTAACATTTGTAGATGTATTGCTGAGTCAGAAAAGTCAGAGTCATACGTGCAGTCTACCACTGCCACTGAACCTGAGACCTTGTGCCAGACTCAGAATACTAAGATTTGATTTACTACTAGACTGTAAAATATGCAACATATTTGCATATTTCAGTGTCACTTGATTAAAATAGTAATGGGAAAAGTAAAACTGTTGAATACAACTGATTTAAAAAAAAGAATTGTTACATTTCTAATTTTGATGTAACTCCAGGAGCTTTACTCTATATACTGGGATAATGTCACAGAATCTAAAATTTGAATTATTCTATTACATATACTTCATTTTTCAGAATAAAAACTCCAATGTATATTAATCTCACATGATAAGGCTTTTGATGAGTAATGAATGTTTTGCATTTTTTTCTTTGAGTCTCTATTTTGTATTGATGTTAAATTGTTTGTCTGGTGTCAAAGTTATCAGTTTATTGAAGGTAAGATTGAGTAGACAATTAAATGGATTTCAGAAGTTTATAAATTCAAAATGGATTTTGGAGGTCAGTATGTATCAAGGTGCTCTTTTGAGATTGTAGTACCAGACTAAGTGGGAAAAGTTGAATATATTTAGTGACACTGTTACCGGAGCTTTTAAAGAAATAAAGAAATATAAATCAAATAGTAAAAATAATAATAATGAAAGATTCCATATTCTTTCAGTTAGTGTGCAAGATTGAAAAAAGCTACAAATGTGGAAAAGTCCATAACAGTTTTAAAAAGATTTCATTACAGTTGATTTGGAAAATTCATTAAATACCATTGTCATGTTGATGTTGTTATATTCTAGGTCAAATCTTACCATAACCCATGACTCTTTATCAAGGTAAAAAAATAAGATGGGATACATCCAAACAGAACACCAGCTAACTGATTACAGTGTGGAAGCAGGTCATGTGACTCCTTCTGACCAATTAAAAAGCCTCACAAGCAGTGCCCCTGAAGTATATAAATACACTGGAATTCCCTATTCTCTCTTTTCTCTTGGTAGTTTTGGCTGTAATAACACGTTGGTTGAGCCTCTGGCCAAGCAAACACAAAGTGTATTCTTCTTGTAGCACTAGTCAGAAAAGCACATTGACGAACCATAGACACACACATGACAGACACTCAACCCTTATTCAAGAGAATAGCTGTGTGTGCTACTTTGCTGTGTTGCACACACAGCAAAGTAGCACACACAGCTATTCTCTTCATGGCTCCACACAACACTCCTGACAGCGTAAATGTACAACACAATGATTTCATAGGTGTCTTACCAATGCAGTAAAAAAATCCTTCTAAATAATTTTATTCCATCACCAGCTCTCCTCTTTCCACATGAACTCATTCAGTGCAATAGATCTATATCCACCCAAGAAGAGAATTTGGGCTATTTTCCTCTAAATTTAATCCCTGAAGTCCTTGATGTTCACTCAGAATTAGTTTCTTGTCCTCAGATTAAATTGGCACTCTGTATGCCGTAAAATGCCCAAGTTTTATAACTATTATTATGCTGCCTGATAGAAAAAGAACATCCTCAGCAAATTTTACATATTCAACTTACAAGAAGAGAAAGAATTCCTCTCTAGAAAATTATTTCATATCATTCACAATTCAAATGGCTTAGCTAAATAGTTTTAATTGAAGCATTTTTTAGTGCTTATCTCTTTTAACAAGTCAGCCCCACAAAACTTTAAAAACTATGACATAACATTTTTAATTGATGACTTCTATGGCACTTGACACAGATTCCGAGTCTGTAGTTTATAAAATTCTGGTTAACTACAGTAACAGAGAACTAATGAAATAGGAATTGTGTCAAGCTTCACAACACACAGGAAACTACTTCCTCTCCCATGATAGTAAAGGGTCCTATTATATAACTGTCACTGCCTGGCTAACAGACAAATGCCAACAAGTATGAAAGAGTAAGATAGCAAGGAAATTTGTTGTGATAAAAAATATTGTTGTCACTGAAAAAATTATAGAGTCAACATTAGATCTAAATGTCCTAAATAAAAAAGCAAAAGTCTGATAATCAATTAAAGAGAAAGTCTCTCATCTTAATGTCTGTTGAATTCAAGCATTAGATTCAGAGTCAGTGAAAAAGACACAAAGAAAAAATAAGCAAAATTATGGTAATAGAAATATAAATTATGATTTGATGTATATTAAGAATGGAGTAACAACAATGTAGACCAAATACAAAAATCTTTAAAATCAATAAATCTATTAAGTATCATTCACTTGAATTTTAAGAAAATGTTTCTCTACAAAACTCTATGGAAATTTTCACAGAACAATATTAATTTGATAATACAAACATTAAATCTCTTTTCTGTTTTGTAGATTTATCTTAAATAGTAACAATTATTGTTTATAAACTTTCAGTGTAGATTTTTAATTGGCAACAAATAGAGATTGTTTAGAAAAAAGAAATAAGTTGAAGAGATTTTTGACATCTTTTACCCAACAAAGATGGGTACTTCAGCTAGTTTCTTATATTCTTTAAACTACAAAATGCCATTTATTTTCATTTATTTCCAACATGTCTTTCTACTTTTGACTGTTCTCTTTCTTTATACTAAGTAAGTAAAGTTAGCGACCATAGTCAAGGATGACCCAAAGGCTCCCTTTTCCATAGCTACTACACCAAGGTGTAGGGGAGGGCACTACTCCTTTCCCTGGATTACTCCACTTTACCCTTGATCCCTACCTTATAAGGCTATGTTAAGCAAGGAGGAATCAAGTACCATTTTTTGAGTCTTTGGTATGACTCGACCTGGGATAGAGTCCCTGTCTCAGCCCCCAAAATCTTTAAAAACTATGACATAACATTTTGAATTGATAACTTCTATTGGTGAACACTCTAACCATTATGCCAATGCCTGGTATTAGATACCACAAACCGGGCAATTGGTCTAATGAGTAGAGTGTTCATCAATGATCTAGGAGACCAGGGTTCAATCCCAGGTAGAGTCATACCAAAGACTCAAAAAATAGTACTTGATGCAATCTTGCTTAACACTCAGGATTATAAGGTACGGATCAAGAGTAATATGAAGCAATCCAGGGAATGGAGTCGCACCCTCTTGTACACCTTGTAGCTATTGAAAAGGGAGCCTTTGGGTCATCCTCGACTAAGGTCACTAACTTTTCTTTATACTAAGTATTATTCCAATTCTGAAATCTTGGATTTAACTGTAACATTTTCCATCTATTATAAAAGTATTGTACCTTATCTTCAGATAATAGACCACCATATCATGAAGTACTTAAAATCTAATCTATATCAGGATAGATTTTTAAAAAAGAAGCTTATTAGTAATGCAGCCAAACTAGAATAAGTATACTTGGAATAAACTGAAAAGATATCAGAACAACAAAATAGTTTAAACACAACTTTTTATAAGAAAACCTCAAAGAAGGCAAATAATGAGCTAATTTAGTACAAATCTTAGAATACAATAAAACATGTATATGACTAAAAGTGTATTTTATCTGTTCTTCAGAAAACTTGATTGCTGAGGAAATTCTTGCTTGAAAAGTGAAAACAAAAAATGCCACCTAACTCTTTATAAAGAACCAGATGTATACTTCTATTTTTTCTTATGAATTTTGAACTGTGTAGTCTGTGCATGAGTTCAGATGCATTATGTTCTTTACAACTTTTATCTGCCATATCAATAATTTCAAAAAAATTCAAAACATTTGCATGCTAAGATTCCTGTTAATGTGGATATAGTGGGTGTTCAGTCTTCTATATTTCCCATCAGTAATATACCTATATGGATTCTTCTGCTGCTGATAACTTCATCCCAGCTTTCAACATGTGTACTTATCGCTGCACTAATAGGGTGTGCCCTACTTGCTTGGATTTCTTCTCTTTCACCTGCTGCTGATTCTCCTTATTAGTGTCATTTGATATATGATTATGCTTGGGCTATGGTATATTGCCAAATTGTTGCTAGTTAGTTCATGCTAAGTTCTAGGTGATAAGTTTATTCTTACTTGTTTTATAGAGTTCTAATTAAAACTAAACACATAGTCATGAAAATTTTAGTGTCTTACCCATTATTGACTCTCTCTTAAAAATACGAATATTCAAGTGGAATAAATGATTCTTCCCATATTTTTACCAATGTTTTTTATGTTCATATACAGATTCTTTTAAGATATTCATTATTCTACTGGTCATTGGATAATTTTTACTTCCTATGGTTTTTAGTGACTATCAGTCAGTTAGATCATTTCATCTATTAGTCTTCTAACATCACCACACATTCATCCATGTCCACCACCACTCACACACACAGACTCTACACATTTGTATATAGGAATCCAGAAGATTTGGTTAGTTATTATTTGGTTTTTAGTTTTGTAGGTTGTGGGTATTTGGGCTTAGTGTATCTGACTCCATTTGTTTTCTTCTTCACCCCATTTAATTCATTGGTATCTTCTTTGTCTGTGAAGGTTGCAAAAGAATTACTGAAGAAAGGAAGAAAAGAGATAAAGATACCTTTCAATTCAAAATTTTATTTTTGGGTTTAACAACTATTTGGTGGATGAGGAAATTCTTCCTGAAACCAATATAGATAGAGAAGGTGGTAAAATGTATTTGTCATTTCCAGTGGTAAAAGTTTGAAGTTTATGAATATGTCTGGTTGGTGTCTTTCGTGATATTTGTTTCAGTGGTGTGGGCTTGCTAGCAGCAGACATGGCTAAGTGTCAGGCCCAAACAGCACATGTGTTTGCTGCCAGCAGCCAAGTGCAAAAGAGTCCTAACAGTTTGAAGGGTACTGCTTAAGTAAGGCAGAACCTATTTCCTCTTCAGGAAAGGTCCTTTCTCTGGGCATGTGCTGCTCCCACTTCCTACCAGGCGAGGGCTTATGGGAACAACTACCTTTTGAATTTATTTTATTTTGCTTTAATTTTTATTAATCTTCACATTTATACACCTCTACCATAGACATGTACAGTCCTATATAGATAAATAAGTAAATCAAGGGCGATCCAAAGGCTCCCTTTTCAATAGCTACTACACTGAGGTGTAGAGGGGATGCTACTCCTTTCCCTGGATTGTGCCACTTATCTTTGATCCTTACCTTATAATGCTGAGTGTTAAAACAAGAAGCATCAAGTACTATTTTTTGAGTCTTTAATATGATTGGTGTCCTGGGCCATTGGTGAACACTCAAACTATATATACACAAGCATACATACATACATATACATTTAATCATGTGTCTTAACATACCTAAAGATCACTGCGTTACAATATGTTGAAGTTGTATATTCTCTAGAAGGTCATATAAATTTCATGATGAAAACAGGTATAGTCAGGTACCAAAAAGAGCACTACATAATACATACTTTTCAGTTATAAGTATCTTTTACAACATTTTTGTGTGTTGTAAATATCTCAGCCAGGAAAAAATGTTATCAAAGTCTACTTTGATGAAAACCATACAGCATCATATTTTTTAAAAAAGTTTCTTAAGTAAAAATAAGACAATTTAAAAAATTTCAACATTGTCTTAATTGGACAACTTATCAACCATTTTGTTCTACTATTTCTGTTATTAGTTGTCTAAATTTCTGAGACGAGGCTTGTTGATTTTTATCATTAAGGGTTTTCGGACTATTGTCTTCATCTTCATTGTTATTTCCACAACGTTTCAGCTGATATGTCCTCCTGCCTTCTTTTGGTGTTCGTCGAACTCGGGAACCTTCATGGAACTTCAATAAACACCTGAAGAAGGCCGGAGGACATATCGGCCAAAACGTTGTGGAAATAACAATAAAGATGAAAACAATAGTCCGAAAACCCTTATTTCTGTTATTATTTCTCTGCCAACTTCATGACTGTATTCTCCCAGGACTTTTTTTATTTCCCAGTAAAAACTGTTCTTAGTACTTTTTGCAGTCTTCTTCGAAATTGAAATTTATCTCAAATAGAAAATTTCAGTAAAAACCAGAATAAATGGTAATCTGAACATGCAATATCTGATGAATATGGTCAATGAGTGAAAACCTCCTGCCAAGCTGTAGCAATTTTTGCCTGAAGACCAAACATGTTATTTAGTGATGATCTGAGAGAATAATATACAATTTCTATTTCTTAATTCCAAATGGTTTTCATAGATTGGTGGTTTCAATTCAACTAATTAGTAGTAATGTTGTATAACATGATGAATGAAGAACTATAATGAAGGAATGAATGACTATAACTCAAATTCTTTACAAACTATATCTTTCTTTATTTCTTGAAATGGTCAAAACTTCTGTAAGAGTGAGAGAGACAAGGAGATGAAGGATGCAAACACAGGCTGGAGGAGAGACTGCAATGTTCACCTTTTTTAAAATACATTGTGCTTCCATATTCAGGGCCCCATTCAGCACTTCAACTTCTTGCCTGTTCTCTCCCTGCTGTGGGTGGTGCTTAACACAACTGACCATCAACTGACCATGACTCTATAACTCTGTGTCTGCCCGGGACTGACTATCTGACATGGGTACATGTGTATATATAATTTCATAATACCTACTTGTTCTTCCAGTTTGTGATTCACGTAATCTGCTTACACCTGTTGTGGAGGCTAATAAATATACTGGTCCCGCAAACTTTTGAAATATAAGTGATTGACAATGAACTAGGCAAGAATGACAAAACAAGGGTGTTGCTTAGAAAGGCCAAACTTTATTATGGCGAATCGTAAATCGGAATAGCGTATAGCGAACAGTTACTGCTGCCGGATGGAGGTTGCTGGAGCAGGATCTAGTCGCTGGTACAGGACTGGATAGCTGGTACAAGACTGGTAGTTGTTGGATAGGTGGTCACTAGCGCAGGACTGGTATCTGCTGATATAGGAAGGTGGTCAGCGGTTCAGGAATGGTATCTATGTATAGCGAACAGTTACTGCTGCCGGATGGAGGTTGCTGGAGCAGGATCTAGTCGCTGGTACAGGACTGGATAGCTGGTACAAGACTGGTAGTTGTTGGATAGGTGGTCACTAGCGCAGGACTGGTATCTGCTGATATAGGAAGGTGGTCAGCGGTTCAGGAATGGTATCTACAGGTGCAGAACTGGTAGTTGCTGGTGCAAGAAGGTGATTGCTGGTTTAGGACTGGTAGCTGCTGGTGCAGGACTAGTAGTTGCTGATGCAGGAAGGTTGTCACTGCTGCGTGAAGGTGGTTGGTGGTGCAGGAAGGTGGTCACTAGAGCAGGGCTGGTAGCTGCTTTAGCAGGGAAGTGGTTGCCAGTGCAGGAGTGGTAGTTGCTGCTGCAGCAAAGTGGTCGCTGGTGCAAGAAGGTAGCTGCTGGTGCCGTCTCAGAGGGTATTAGATTAAACTTTCAGAATTAGACCTGAAAAGAGCTGTTAGATTGAGAGGCTGGTAGTCGTGTCAGCTGAATTGTGCTGTCTAACGAGGTGTTTGAATAGACTTTCTGAGTAGTCCTGAAAAGGGCTTTTCAGCTGAGAGGCTGAGAATGTTCCTGCGTTGTCTGTGGCTGGTCGTATTCCTGCATCGTTGGCTGGCTGGAATCAGGATGTCGGCTTTAGGGGAAGCCTTGAGCAGTGCCTCATGGGCAGCTGCTGCTGATAAGGCTTCAATCGTAGAGTGACCAGGGGAGAATCAGATTTCTCCCACCCCCTTGGCTGACGTCCAACCCAAACTGCTCGACTCAGTTTGATACTGCTGCTTTTATGTCTACTATGTGTTACTACTGTATGTGGTCTAAGTAGAATGAGTTTGCTTATTATTACTAAATAATAGTGAGAAACTTCATTCTAATTTGACGATGTTTTTTTTTATTACTACTTATTTTTTCCATTAGTTGAGGACTGTCCTTAGAAAGACAGGCTGAATTTAGTATTTAAAAAAAAGGCGTCCTGTGTGGAGCGATTTGGTTCCTTAACGACTCATTCCAAGATAACTATTGGCTGATGACATCAGTGACTCATCACTTCTTGGAAGTGGGGTTTGTTTATTTTGTTTTGTTTAGTTTATGAGTAGCCGTTTGACTACGATACACCCATGTATGGTTTGTTTTCCGGTAATCACTTTGTTTACATAGCTGGAACATCCTGTCCCAGAAATCTCTGATTGACAGCTCTGTCAAAGGTCAATATGCAACAGTAATGTTTGAATATCTGAAAGAAGCTTGTAGTTAAGGATTTCCTTCTAAATGACCATATATACAGCACCACTTTGTTTGAATGAAGAGTGACTTTTGGTATGATCAAAAGTAGTTCATTTGCTTGGTCTTTATCATAACTTGCTCGTTACTCAAATCTAAAATTCCCTCTGAAAAACACAGTCATCTAAGACGTCAGCTAACAGAACATTTCACCCATACAGGAAACATCAAGCACCGGTATCAACAACAACGTCACCCTTTATTGACGAGTGAAATTTTCCATCACCAGCACGAAAGCTATTTTAAAAAAAATTAATCCTACTGACCATCTCGAAGATGACTTCTCAATGTAGAATAAAATAAACATGTGGCATTTGTAAGTTCCCCTTGTCAGTATAATGCGATATTTCATCATTACTCCTATTCAAAAAAGAGACTTCCTGTCTTTAACTATACAATATTTTTGCCACGCACATGCACGGTAAACCATCCACTACGCAGCCTTTACCTTCTATATAAACACGACAATCACTGACCAAGACAGTCATGGGACAAGAGGGATATATATATACCGCTCTCTGGTCAAATCACACTGACCAAGACCTTATCGGCAGCAATTGATGTTGCATAGCTTCATGCAAAATCAGCAGCAGATATTTTGACTCCAGTCAGTAGACAATCACTTTCAGAACTAAATTATAAAGTTATCACCAGCTCTTTTAAGAGCTATTTCTTTTTGCTGCAAACCAGTTTCTTTTCACAGTTGACCAGTTCCACCTTCAGCTAACCAGTTCTTCCAGCAGCAGACCAGTTTCTCTCGTAGCAGACCTGAACACCAGTTCCTACATTCCAGATCTGCAGTAAACCAGTTTCTACACCTCAGCACGCTGATACCGTCGGACAAGAAACGACATCTACTCTGGAAGTAGACCAGTCACTCACGACAACTCGGACTGCACCTTGGCCCATGAGTAGACCAATTACCATTTCCTTGTTATCGATTTGCCAAATAAAAATGGGGCACTTTGAATTTACCCTCTAGTATTTAACATTTTCTAGTTTGTTGTCAATCACTTTATATACAAAAGTGTCTGGGATCAACATATTCATTGACCCTGAAACATCTTCATTTTAATCAGCCAACACAATATACGAGGGGCTTTCAATAAGTTTCCAGACTTTTTTTCGTATGGGCACTTTTATTGATAGTACACACATGAAACTCTAGTCCCCTTCAAAGTAATCTCCTCCGGTTGCAATGCCATTGTTGTACCATTCCAACAACTTCTGGAAGGCCCCATGAAAGTCCTCTTGTGTGAGCGTGTCAATGACCTTCGTCACAGCCTCTTTCATCTCCTCAATTGTCTCATAACAACAGCCTCTGAGCTTAGGGAATAAGCAAAAGTCACAGGGAGCAAGGTCTGGACTATGGGGAGGCTGAGGAACCGTCTTGATGCCCATCTTGGTTAAATAGTCTGTGACAAGGATGGAGTTGTGGACTGGTGCATTGTCCTAGTGGAAAAGCCACTGACCCGATTTGAAGAGTGCTGGCCTCTTCCGACAGAATCTCTTCCTGAACTCCCTTAAAACCTCAACATAGTATTCCTTGTTGACTGTCTGTCCAGTGGGAACCCAGTGCATATAGATCATGCCAGTGCTGTCAAAAAAAAAAAAAAAAGGGATCATCAAAAGTTTGTTAGTGGATTTGCTCTGTCTGGCCTTCTTGGGTCTGGGAGAACCAGCATGCTTCCACTGGGAACTCTGTCTCTTGGTCTCTGGGTCATAGCAATAGATCCAGCTTTCATCGCAGGTCACCAGAGTATCAAGAACTGCGGGATCTGAATTGATCAGCTTGACCATCTCCCTGCTGTCATGACAACGTCTTTCTTTCTGATCTTCTCTGAGCTCCTTTGGGACAAACTTCGCACAAATCTTCCGCATCTTCAGTTCCTCACAAATAATTGTGTGTACAGTTCCCACACTGACATCAAACTATGCACTTATTGTCTCTATAGACACACAACGGTCCTTATCCATGAAATTCTTTATTTGGCCAATCAACTCTGGTGTTCTGACTTCCTTACTCCTTCCAAACTTCTCATCGTCCCTCACAGACTCCCTGCCTTCCTTGAATCTCTTATGCCACTTAAAAACTGATACTTGATTCATGTAAGATGCTCCAAAAGCAGTCTGAAGCATTCTATACGTTTCTGTGGCATTTTTTCCGAGTTTTAAACAGAATTTCATTGCATATCATTCTTCAAAAGTGTCCTCACGTCCAGATTGCATTTTTGAAATTCACTAGCTGTGACAATCAGGCTTTAGTAGGGTGTATTCTAATTCCTGCTGTAGCTGTTCATTTGAACCTGAAATCATAAAAGTTGGTCAGTCATCTCATAAGATGTATAGCAATAACATACTGAATTTTCAAGAGTCTACAACAATTTTAAATGCCTGTACAAAAAAGTCTGGAAACTTATTGAAGGCACCTCGTAATTATTTTTTTCAAATAATAGCATTTAGACATGATCCAGTATGTTATGTTTGCTTAAGTATATTAAACAAATGCATGAAGCTTCAAGTCAGAAAATAACTTTTTAGTGGTGACATAATCTTTTAGATTTCAATTTTTTTTTTGTAAGAACTAAATTGAAATTTTGCAAGATCATTTAAAGTCATTTTAGATTTCAGTAAGTTTTTAAACTAACCCTGTAGTGATACTGGCAAATTAATCTACCTAATTTGCATGAGTGTAAAAGAGAGCCAATATAAGTCTCTCACTGAGAATAACTGGGAAGCTTGATTAGCGACTGACTTGTGCTAACCTTGCACATCACAACAATGACGTTGTTGGGAACAAAATGTGATTGTCTCCCTTTCTTGTGATTTATGGGCGGAGCTTCCGACAATCACGTGACTGTTGGTCATGTGACAGTTTGGGAAGCGAGTTCCCTCTCTTTTTGACCAAGGAAATCCAAGGAATAGGACATCTACTTCAGCCTCTGCTATGTGAAAAGCACGTGCGTACAAATCACCTTACGAGAACTCGCATTACATCAGACCTACGTAAGTGTAACTTCTGCCATTCATCACTTTGTTCTTGGAGCAACTATTGCGCTTTTATTTAGTATGGTTTGGGACAATTATTATTGTGTACCATATATGTAAATATTAAATGTTTGTTGTTTAACTTTGCGTGTCATGTAGTCTTTTCTTGGTGAACTATTCAGTGTTGATAACAAGAAAGTCTAATTCATTATGAGAAAGCGTGGTTGTTAGTTCAGGCCACTATCATACACCACATAAAATTCTTATAGCATCGCCGATAGATTTCTCGAGGATCCCGATTTTGTCGATACCTTGCTACGATGTTTTGATGCGAGCGCATGAATTTAAAAGCTGAAAGACGACAAAGAAAAGGGAGGAGAAAATGAGATTACGGATCTCTTTTTGGCTATAGCTGGATGCAAGGCAATAATGAAAGTCTCCACCTTGGCGTATACCACAAACCTGGAAGACGTGACTTTTGAAAAAATAAGTCAGATCATAAGAAGAAATATGAGACCCAAGAAAAGGTTGGCCGTGGCAGAAAGAATGAAGTTCATGTCAATGAAACAAGAAATTAATGAACCAATCATTAAATATCTACATCGTCTTCGAAATGCGAGTAGATATTGCGAGTTTGAAAAACTTGGACAAGATGAACAGACGATTGAAGAGGAGTTAATTCAGTTAAGGTTAATTGAAGGTATGATCAATGCATCACACCGATATAAAATAGAATAAGATAATTACGAGTTATCCTCAAAACGGCCGTTACCGGGATGTAAACAACTACAAACAGAAAATGCCTTTAAATACCTGCATTGACTTTATACAGCAACAAGAATTAATGGAGAAATACAACCATGATAAAAGTTATATCATGAGGACAGATAATGTTACCATTTATACAAAAATGGCAGTTGAGGTTGTAGTGTTCTGTTGCCTCTTGTTATATTAAAAGGAAAAACAAATGAGATGACGAAGATATTGATAGTTTTCAATTTGGAAGTTTTAATAACAGCTTGAGACAAAAGGAACCCTTGTGCTGTAAGTCGCAGGAAGAAAACACAGTCGTAAATAGTTGAGCAGGAATTTAGCATTCAGCCAGTGGTCCGGTTTAGGAGAAAGAATAATTGATAAGGAATGGTCTCCTAAAGGAAGCAGAGGAACAAATGTTGAATGTGCTCTCTCGTGGTGAAATGTCCATCTGTCTGCTGCTGGAATCGGTCTGGGTTAGAGAGACAGAGAGAATGTTAAAAAGAGGTAAATCAAGTTAGATAACCCAAGCAGTTGTTTTTGTAAAATAAAATTAATCTTCTATTCTCCTTTTCAAGGAGCACACATGCTTTATTTTCCTTCGTCTAATTTCGCTCTGCATATCCTTATCTTAAGACATGGCAACTTCAACAGGTTATGGGCCCTGCAGAAGAGATAATGGAAGTCAGTAGAGCAGGTTTTAGCGAGATGATATTGTTACGTGTTTGTTACTTTAGCGAGGATAAGTGTTTGCTTTGGTTCCTCGCTATATTGTTGGATGGAAATTAAAGGAGAGAGAAGCACGAAGATGCCGTAAGGTTTTTATATGAAGGTTTTAATGGCAGCATGGAATAAAGGGTTTACGTTTAAGCTGCAAGTCTCGAAGGAAGGAAGGAAGGAAGGAAGGAAATTGTTATAGAGTTGAGAAGGCATTTTAGCAGCTAAATGCCTGTGCGAAATGTACATCGTTCGGTTAGCAAAGGTCGTGTTTGCTGGTTAAGGACAGGAACGTTGTCATCGTTCATGAATGTGTGGTCCTAGTCGTTTGGGGAGAGAAGCGTGAATGTCTCCAGAAAATGTTCCCCAGGGATGAAGTGGCTAGATGTCTGAGCGAAATTTTGCGTCGCAGTTGAAGGCGACTTAAAGTGGTCCGTGTGTGTGGCGTATTGAATTCATCTAATTCATATTCAACTGGGAACCCTTGGTCTAAGAGACTAGACCCAAGAGGTCCATAAATTAGATGGCTTTCCTCATGGATTCGTGATGCTGCTGCTATCAGGAGAGCGGACAGTAAGACGTCTGTCCAGCTCGAAAGCTTCTGAGCAAGAGAAAGTGTTTGGCGGGCTTTCCCCAATTTGGTACTGCCCGGAAAATTGGTCCGGGATGAATAGGATAAGTCATCCTGTTTGGGCGAAAATATGCGTCAAACAAAAATACTAAGTTATTTCTGCTACAAGGTGATTATTTGACGGAGATGAGACCAAATATGAAATTTGGGAAACGAAGTTCTTAGGATACCTCCACACATTGGGTTTAAAGTACGCTATTTTAGGTAAAAACCTTAATGGATACGAAACAGATACGGAAGGGAATGAGGAAGCATATAACGAACTGATACAATTCCTGGATGACAAAAGCCTGTCCCTTATCAGGAGAGAAGCCTCGGACAATGGAAGAGAAGCTCTGAGGATATTGCGCGACGATAACGCAGGTAAGGGAAAACCAAGAATTATTTCTTTATATACCCAATTAACGTCACTAAAAAAGGAACAGAATGAAGGTGTTACCGACTATATCATTTGAACAGAAGCAACAGTAACGGCACTAAGAAATGCCGGAGAAACATTAAACGATGGTTTAATAATCGCCATGGTTCTAAAGGGGCTGCCTAGCACATTTAATGCTTTTTCGATATATGTGACTCATAGCAGTAAGGAGCTAACGTTTTCCGAATTCAAAATGCAACTTCGAAGTTTCGAGGATACGGATAAATATCATCAAAACTCAAATGATGACAATGTTATAAAATTAACAAATTCCTTTTCAAAAATGAGTAACGAAGTTTCTTGTTTTAAATGTAATGGAAAAGGGCATGTAGCAAAAATATGCCCAAACAATTTCAAGAAAAATAAAAAGTGGTGCAACTACTGCAAAAGTCAGACCCATGTGAGGGAGTCATTTTATAAAAAAGCGAGATACCATCAAAGCAGCAGCAGAAGAAGAAAATAGTTCATTTGTTTTTAAAATAAAAGACCGAACACAGAGACCCGTTGAAAGCAAGAGAATTATGGTTGATACGGAGCTACCTCACACACTATAAAGGATATTGAGAGATTCAAAAATTTTGATGACTCATATGGCCTTTTTGGGTTTTTTGAGTATTACAACATACAATAAGTAAAAACTTCATTTAAAACAAGACAAACAAGGAATATCTAAAGTTTAAACAACCTTTATAAAACAATAAAGCGTCAACTTCGATTTGAATGTTCAGAAGTTTACCTTTACATGTAGTAAGTTTTAAGTGGTGGAAAGTCAGATGTTAAGAAAAAAGGAGAAAGGGAGGAAAATGTTTATAAAGAGTACTTATTCCTTTTTTTTTTTCTTTCTTTTATGGTCAGGTAGTGGTAACTAGCAGAAAAGTAGTTTCAGCTCTTAGCTCGAGGGCGGATTTTACTTCTCGCTTGTTCACTGTATCTATATGTTTCCTTTGGTCTCTTTTTGTTCTCACTGTCTCGGTTCACAAAATCTCGAGTTTTTATCTCTCCCACCTGCTCCAAACTCATTACTCCACAATCCTTCTCATTTTTGATGCGACCGCTTCCCATTGGCTACTTTAATTTTTATTATTTTTCTTTTTTCCTGGCTTCTGACCGGATGGGTGCATCGAGCCGATGCGTAGAGACGCGTTTATACATTTTTATGTGGCAGCCGACGAGTCAACATCCGGTTGGGAGTTTTATTGTTTATTCCTAAATCCCCACACTCATTCCAGCCTAATAACCATTTTGTAGAACTGACAGACGGTACCAACATGAATGGGGCCGCTTTAAAACGAGGTGACGCTGAGATAAGCCTGGTGGATGCGAACGGACACAAGAAGGGGCATTATTCATACCCTCCTACCCACTGGATATATTTTCTGTCAAGTCTGCTACGGCAAACGGGACGGCTATAAGATTTAAGAAAAACAAGAATGAGCTGATTCATAAAAATGGAACAAAATTTAATATATATTCGTCCACAACAGGCTATATTATTTAATGTCTACAACGAACAAATCGGAAGATAGCTGCCTGGGCTGCTATGATATAAATACTTGGCATAGGATACTTGGTCATTGCAACTACGATGACATTAGAAAATTGCCAAATGTGGTTAAAGGAATGAAAATTAAAGAAAAAATAGGTACTCTAAAAAAACTGTGAAATCTGCATCCAGGGAAAATTTTATCAGAGCAGAAATAGACAACCTGACAGACGTGCAGCATCTACCTTTGAATTAATACACACTGACTTAGCTGGCCCTATAAAATCAGTAGAAATAAACGGGCACAGATAAGCAATCACACTTACTGATGATTTTTCCGGTGCAATCTTTGTGTATTTTTTAAAAACAAAGGAAGACACTGTATCTGCCACAAAAAAATTTATCGCTGATACTGCCCCCCACTGGAAGGATAAAATCCCTAAGACCTGATAACGGATCAGAATTCAAGTCGAATGATTTTCTGAGATTACTCTGTGATAATAGTATTCGACACGAAACGTCTGCGCCTTATTCACCACACCAAAATGTGACAGCAGAAAGAAATTGGCGAACCCTATTTGAAATGGCTAGATGCATGGTCATTGAAAACAACTTGCCTAAAGTTTATGGACCTATGCTGTAATGATAGCTGCAGTAATCAGAAACAGATGTTTTAACAACCGTCTAAAACAAACTCCCTACTATATGATAACAGGAAGGAAGGCTGATCTATCAAAGATGAACATCTTCGGGTCAACATGTTATGCATACAAAAACTTAAAGACGAAGCTAGATCCGAAATATGAAAAACGAATATTCGTTGGGTATGACAGAAACAGTCCTGCATATTTAGTTTTTTATCCTAAGAATAACTGAGTTCTCAAACACAGGCTAATAAAATTTATTAGCAATGTGACAAATCAGCTGACTCAGACCTATCCAACTGACGATGATGATGATGATGATTATTTCCCCCAAAGGAAGTATGTACAAAACACATCAGCTACAACCCCAGACCCACAAATTAAGACAACAGAAACACAGGATAATGCACAGACCGAGGAAGATAGTAAGCTTCGACATTACCCCAGAAGGGAAAAATAACCTCCTGAATACCTAAATGACTACATAACAAATTCTGAGGATGATAGTGATCATGCATTGATTAACTTTGACTATTGTTATAAAGCCACACGCAATATACCAAGAACCTATAGAGAAGCAATAGACTCCTCAGATGCACACTGCTGGGTTGAGGCGATGCATGAAGGACTGGAATCCCTAAAGGAAAATATGTTTTTGAATTGACAAATTAACCTGAAGGCAAAAAGACAATAGGTAGTAAATGGGTCTACACCACCAAGGAAAACCCTGATGGATCCAAAAGATATAAAGCAAGATTCGTTGCTCGAGGATTCAATCAGAAAAAGGGTATAGACTATGGAGAAACCTTCTCTCCTACTGCAAACATCACCTCAATACGCATCTTGATGCAAATGGTGGTGCAATATGATCTGATTGTCCACCAGGTGGATGTAAAATGGGCGTATTTGCATGCACCAATTGACTATGAGATTTTTGTGGAGCAGCCTGAAGGATTTAAAACAAATGAATTAGTCTATAGGCTAAACAAATCTCTTAATGGGATGAAGCAATCAGGCAGAAACTGGAACAAAATGTTACATGAATGCCTTATCCGGAATGATTTTATACAAAATCTAGCAGACCACTGTTTCTATATGAAACAAAATGAGAGATTATTAATCGTATCCTGGGTTGACGATTTAATCATCGCAGCTGACAAAGTAATGTCAAGAAAATGCTGATGTCAGAATCTAAAATGAAAGATCTGGGAAAACTCAACCATTTCATTGGGATAGATTTTCACATAACACAAGGATGTTTTAAAATTAACCAAAACAAATACATAGGAAAGATTTAATATGTCAAACTGCAAACCAAGAGCAACACCATGCGAACTAAAAATGGATTTCAGTAACAACAGTGACCCTGTTGATTCTAGAAGATACCGTGAAATTAGTGGTAGCCTAATCTACGTAATGACATGTACTAGACTAGATTTGAGTTATACTGTAGCTAAATTATCACAGTATCCATCAGAGCCACGTCAACAGCATTGGGTAGCGGCAAAACATATCCTAAAGTAATTAAGAGGTACATCACATTACGAACTGCGTTACCAGAAAAGTGAGGAGTTAGGGATCTTAGCTTACAGCGACGCATATTGGGCGTCTGATCAGAGTGATCGATGTAGTGCGACAGGATTTTGTTTTTATTCAAACAAAGAACGCTCGCCTATTTCATGGAAGTCAAAGAAGCAACCTACAGTTACACTGTCCACCTGTGAATCTGAGTACATGGCTCTAGCTAAAACAACACAAGAGAGTTTATATCTAATTCAGCTATTAAATGGAATGGACCCTCAACAGAGATATGAACCTGCAAAAATACTTGGAGATAACCAAGGTGCAATCGCTTTATCTAAGGACTCAGTAAATAGACAGAGGTGTAAACATATCGATATAAAATATCATTTCATCAGAGATGCATTACACAAGAAGAAAATAGAGATTATCTTTTGTCCAACCACAGATAATGACATAATGACAAAACCCATGAGAAAATTAAAGCTAGAGAGATTCAAAAGACTTTTATTTGAACTTTAAACTCTTTTTGGATTGTGCTCTCATATGTATGGAAATAATTAAAAGTATTAATATGAGAGCATACGGGGGTGTTAAAAAGAGGTAAATCAAGTTAGATAACCCAAGCAGTTGTTTTGTATAACTCTCCTTTTTGTAAAATAAAATTAATCTTCTATTCTCTTTTTCAAGGAGCACACGTGTTTTATTTTCCTTCGTTTAATTTCGCTCTACATATCCTTATCTTAAGACATGACAACTTCAACTGAGAATGCATTCTCCTCGTTAAGGCTGGTCTATCCTGCTGCTAGCAAGTGAGGAAGAGAAGAGAAGAGGTCGAGGGAGCGATGCACCGCCTTTTATGTTGCCCGGGGAGGTGACCCGGGCAGAATGGCATCGGTTATTTTCATTGGACGAAATGTATAAATTCGAAACTCCAACGGCCAAAACGATTCCTGCACTAAATAATAATTTAAAATTCTTTCTTTCTGCTACAAAGTCAACCCATTGAACAAATATTCGCCGATACTTACATGTTAAAAAGATTTTTTTAAATGTTTGTATTGTGGACCTGAACATGAAATAAAAAGGGAAAAATGCCCAGCAATTGGGAAGACTTGTACTAAGAACTTAAAAAAGAACTATTTTCAAGCAGTATGCAAATTCAAAAAGAAAAACCTTGAAAGAGTTGAAGAAAACGAAACCAATATGGAAGTGTCACGTGATATACCACTGACAGGAAAGAAGTAAGATTTAATTTCCCTTCCCTGTGTTTGAACTAACTGCCCTGCGACTGACCGCTGAGGCAGTTGGAAATAGAGGTCAAGCTATCTGCACCCCATAACCCCAAGTTGGTTGGACAGAGAAGGGGATATAGAGGTCATTATAGCAGCCCGAATGAATAGCATGACAGTGAGAGGTGGAGGAGGAGGAAGGAGCCAAATGATTAGCGCCGGAAGTAGTGCCCTTTTCGTCAGAGGAAATAGGGATAAAGAATTCAGTTTTTAGGACGGAGGTCGCCGTGAGATGACGTGCTGAGCTGATGCCAAACAAACTCCCGCGTACCTAACCGGTGAAAAGAAATGGTAGGTTTAGGACAGCAGTTGGCGTGACAAGATGTATTGAAACTGTCGCCGAAACTCCGGGGAAGAGCGGAAAGAATTTTGGACAGAAGATAACCGGTGCCTTCCCGCCAAATTCTACAGAACACCGCTCGCCCATAAAAGAAAAGAAATCTCAGAAGAAACTTGTCGAAAAAGCTAAGTAAACTTTAAAACCATTTTCTCCATCCACCCTTCCTAAGTATTGCAATTAGATGCCCTTTCTCTCAATTTAAAAGAAAGAAGCATATAAAGAATTATATGCATTAAGAAAAGAAGAGAAATAGAATGAAAAGATTCATTTCATAAACTGTAAACGTATGAGTGGACTTTGCTACCTTTTCAAGGTTCAAGAGTAAAGAAAGAAAAGTACAAAGAAAAGAAAGAAGAAAGAAAAAGAAAAAAAGAAGAAAGAAAGACATTTGTGTTTGAGACTGTGTGCTGGTGTAATATAGCCGGCTAGCACCATAAATATTTGTTTGGACACCGACTATTAAAATTTTGGTCATATTTTAAATGTCCCTTCGTTGAAATTTATTTTTTGTGTTATTTACCCCGCGAGTTGCCTTCTTTTGCATGTATATCTTTTTCAGCTTCATTCCGCTTCAATTTATTCTCGCTAAATATCCTATTCGCCTTTTAAAATATTACACGGGAAATTGGAATTGCCGACTACTGTGAATAATATTTTTTCTCAACCTAGAGGCCCATATCTTCCGTTATCCTAGGGGGTAGGAAGACGAAGTGGCCTGGTGGGTGTGTATAACGTGAAATTTGGAAACCCTCTTGCCAACGGCGGTCAGTCTAGCCCCAAATTAACCCCCACATTATCTGCCAGTTCCCATATGCCCGAAAAAGGAATCTTAACTAGGACTTATTTTGCGAGGGATCAAGTTCCAGACTGCCCGGACGTCACACGTGCGTAAAATAGACTCTCGTCCTGGGATAAATTTTATGCACCATCACACAAGTATTTTCAGTAAAAAACAAAAACAAGAATGTAGAAAAAATTGAACAGAAGAAAAAAAGACATACTAAAGGTTAAAATCAACAACTTTGATTTGGATATGCAAATGGATACCGGCAGTGAGGTAACCCTTATACAAAGAAATTTCTGGAAACGCATTGGAAATCCAACTTTATGAAAGAGCAGTTTACTACTCTGCTAATTTGATGGGTCAGTCATAAAAACTTTGGGGTGCTTTGAAGGTTCTTTGGAGTTCGAAGATAAATTTGAAGTAATACCTATTATCATCACAACTTGCAAAAAGAACCACGGACTTCTTGGAAACGATGTGCTTAACATAAATTCTACCAAATTAATGAGATAAAAATGGAAGAAAACTGGAAAGTTTAAAAACTATAAAGTGAGTTTAAAATTAAAGAAAATGTTACCCCCTCTTATTATGAGACACAAAAATTATCAGTACATTTGTTGCCATTAGTAGTAGCAAAACTACAAAAATTAACAGAACAGAACCTTCTGGAACATGTTCCTCCAGTGGGTAGCAAGTGGGCATCACCCATTGTAGTTTTAAGAAAGTCAGATGGGGACATACGCATATGTGGAGATTATAAAATAGGCGTAAATCACAAAGTTTTCTTGGATTCCTATCCTATACCTAATGTTAAAGTTGCATTTCATGCACTGGCAGGTATGAGCATGTTTACAAAAATAGATTTGACAACAGCATACCATCAAATACCAATAGACCGAAAACTTCAAAGAAGTAACGACGATAAACACGCCAATAGAGTTACTGAAATGGAGGATGATGCCATATGGCATAAAAACAGCAAGCGCCATATTTCAAAGGGCCATCAAACAGGTTCTAGAAGATATAAAAAACATGGTTTGTTACCAAGAGGATATATGCATGGGAGCTACTAATGAAATTGAATTAAAAAAGAAAACTGACATCGTCTTGAATAGATTAACAAACGCTGGAATGACAACGAATGAAAAAAATGCGCAAATAACTGTTGTAAAATATCATTTTTAGGCAATACCATTTCAAAAGAAGGTATATCACCAGACCAAACATTGATTTAAAAAATACTAAAAATAGCTACACCTACAAAAAAAAAGAACTTGAATCTTTTTTTAGGATTGGTGAATTTCTACAGGCGATACGGACTTGGCTGTGCCGTTTGCAAATTTAAGAAAAAAAAATGTTGAATTTATCTGGTCTGAGAAACAACAAAAGGCTTTTGATAGATTAAAAGTAATTATGGCAAAGAAACTAATAGTAAAATTTTTGGTTCCAAAAGAGGACATTATGTTAACCACATATGCAAGCGAACATTCAATATCTGGAATATTATCACAAGAAGGACATCCGATAATGTATTTATCAAGAAGACTAACGAACACTGAATTTAATTATTCAAATATAGAAAAAGAAGCCTTGGCCATTGTGTGGACAACCACTAGATCACTAGAGAAGCGATCATTAGAATTTATATTCAATCCAAGAAAAGAATAACCCAAAGTTACGACATCGAGAAGACTAAGATGGACCATAAGATTAATGGTATTTGACTTTGATATTGACTATGTAAAAGGAAATTCAATTTCACACGTAGATGCACAATCAAGATTGCGATTTTACAAGGAGTCAAAAGATAAAACAGAAGACGAATTTAAAGATACATTCTTACATTGGGTAGAGACTGATGTTTTGTCTTTTGATAGAATGGCTGCGGAAACTAGACATGATCAGGTACTAAGTTGGATAACATCGAGAATAAGAAAAAACGTATGGGGAAATTGTTCTAGGGCGGAAAGACCCTACAAAGGAATAAGACATAAGTTGATAATAGAACATGGAGTGATTTGTAATGGCGATCTGATAATTCCCCTAGAAACACCAAGAAAATTGGTGATAAAAAGTGTATATGATGATATCCACCGTGTAGTTGCGGCTACACAAAAAGGTTAAAATTAGAAGCATGGTGGCCGGGATATTCACGAGATGTAAAAGAATATATAAAAAGATGTAAAAAAAATGGAGTCGTGTGCATATGGATCATGCATACATTACTGGAGTAGGACTCTTATTAATACTGGTAGACTCTTTTTCAGGCTGGTCCGTGCCAGACCAGAAAAGTTCTACGATAAAACAGATTCTAAGGGTCATATTTTCCATAAACGACATACCAAAAATCCTAGTATCCGACAATGCACCAGAATTTTGTGATGAAGATCTTAATTTATGGTTGAAAAAAAAATAGGGTGTAAACCGTATTAGACACCGCTATATCACCCTCAATCGAATGGGTTGGCGGAAAGAATGGTGCAGACCGTAAAAATAGGACTGAAAGCATGTTCTCAGCGAAAAGAAAAAAATAGAAGTTTTTCTACAAAAGCTGCTTTTAAACTATCACACAATACCACACGCCGGAAGACTAGAAAGCTCATCAGCTTTAATAGGAAGGCAAATTAGAGCTCCGTTAACAATGTCGTATTCCACAAATAAAAAAGTGTGGTACGAAAAGAACAAAGAATCAAATCCAGAAAGGGTAGAATTTATCATGCAAAAAAGCCACAATACAACTATAATAAATAAAGAAAAATTAGCCCGTGTAGATCAAATAAGGCCCCATGGCGAATAGGAAGAGCAAAATGAGGAATAAATCTCTACGATTCCTTCCGTTAATGATTTAATGGAGCAACCTTTACGGAATGAAACATCAGAAGACAAAATAAAGCATGATCAGGTGAACCAGAACGAGTTTCAAAACTTGGATGAATATCAAATAATCTTAGAAGACGACCTTGATTACTGCTCAGTGCTGGACAAATATAGATCTCCCAGAGAAAGAAATACGGGAGAGAGATAAGGAGAGCAAAGTAATCCCGAAAATGAAACAATCATTAGAAGAAGTACGAGACCTACTATGGACATGACCCATAGGTTACAGGGAGATGTAGTGATACTGGCAAATTAATCCGCCAAATTTGATCGTTTGGTTTGGTTTGGTTTGTTGGGTTTTATGGCATGTCAACCTTTGTAGGTTATTTAACACCAAATCCATTTTTATGTAAATAATCTGTTCTATTTAAAACAATTCAGTTTAGCATAAGTACACAGTTTAATTGTCAAAAACATTTCCATTTCAAACTATTCAAGCAGTTATATGTAACAATTCAGTTAAGTGTAAATACAGTTTTAATGTCGAAAAACAGTTCTATTTGAAATAATTCAGTTAAGCATAAGCACGCAGTTTAAATGTAAGCACAGTTTAATTGTCAAAAACATTTCTATTTCAAGCTATTCAGTTTACTCAAACAATTCATTTTAGCATAAGTATGCTGTTAGTTCTATTTAACCATTAGATAGGGCCCTATCAGGTGCTACCACTCCAGGCCAGAGTGGACCTGGGAGCAATGGCAATGAAGGGGTACTCTGCATTCGCCAAAGCTCCAGCACTGCTGGAACCTCACCATCAGATTGTTTAGTGTCATATCCAGGTGTCTTACCCCTCTTCAGAGGTGCAGTCAGTGTATTCTACAGTCCCAGCTGACTGGGCAATACACAGAGTTAAATGTCAAACAGTTTTATTTCCGATAATTCAGTTCAGCATAAGTACACAGTTTAGACGTCAAAAACAGTTCTATTTCGAGCAATTCAGTTCAGCACTAGTATGTAGTTCCAATGTCAACACAGTTATATTTTAAACAATTCAGTTTAGCAAAAATACGCAGTTTAAATGCAAAAATCAGTATAGAGAATGAAGCATGGTTTAGTTCTATTTAACCCATAGATAGACCCTTATCAGGTGCTACCACTCTGGGCCAAATTGGATCTGGGAGCAATGGCAATGAAGGGGTACTCCACATTCGCCAAAGCTCCAGTATTGCTGGAACCTCACCATCAGATTGTTTAGTGTCATATCCAGGACACTCGTTGGGGGGGGGTCTTATCCCTCTACAGAGAAGCAGTCGGTATATTCTACAGCCCCAGCTGACTGGGCAAGCCTAATTCGAATGTGTAAGAGAGAGCCTATATAAGTCTCTCACTGAGAATACCTGGGAAGCTTGATCAGCGACTGACCAGTGCTAACCTTGTACATCATAATAAGCCCCCTTCTTTTTTTTATCATGACTATGATAAAAGAGAATCATAATTTTTCTATATATATTTTTCATTAGTGGTATGCAGTAAATTCATTTATTTCACATACATAGGAATACATTTTTAAAATAAAAATGAAAAGAGAACAGTAATAACATATTTTCCAGAGTATTAACATTCATCTTTTGATTCAGAAAGAAAAGAATAATAACAACAAAATGTTTGTGGGTGATTTTGATATGAAAAAAAACAACTTGACAGTATGGGAGAAAT
Source organism: Sepioteuthis lessoniana (assembly GCA_963585895.1). Lineage (NCBI taxonomy): Eukaryota > Metazoa > Mollusca > Cephalopoda > Myopsida > Loliginidae > Sepioteuthis > Sepioteuthis lessoniana. The sequence continues at coordinate 55,078,472 of OY757918.1, forward strand.
CAAACAATAAAAAAATTTAGGACTAGATAAAATGGTGAAAAAAATGGTATAACATTTTTTTAGTGTTTCAACCTTCCATAGTTAAATACTTATATTTTTAAGAAAAAAGGTCAAATGCACAAATATTTCAGAAGTCTACTGAAATATCTTCTCGCTCCTTGTAGAATTAAGCATTTTTATCAGTTTGATATATTTTTGTTATTTAACTCTTTTTACTGGGGCATACCAAGGTTACTATATTAAATGTCTCCTCACATTTTGTAAAATTAAACATTTTTATATGTTTCATAACATGATTTTGTTTTTGATATTTAACTTCATTTGCTGGAACATATCAAGGATACTCTATACATACACCATTGTATTTAATTACTGTTGCGCTGTTTTTGTTTTTGTTTTCTTTAATCAGTTTGTAAAAGAATAGGTTCTTGCAATTATGATTGGTTTGGTTTGGTCTTATGGCATTGCTGGTTATTTAATGCCAAATCCTGTTTTTACATATATATCAAATATATGATTTGTAAACACATTTTGTAGATATACACATTTAGATGAGCAAACAGTTCTATTTCAAACAATTCAATTTAGCATAAGTCAACAAAGTTAAATGGTTTCAAGTATTGCTATGCATCACTAATAATTCAGTTAAACATCAGTCATTCGTTCATACAAAATGATCAAACAGTCCTATTTCTAACAATTCAATTTAGCATAAGTCATTTGTTTGCACTCAGTTTAAATGTCAAATAGTTGTATTCGACCAATAGATATGACCCTATCAGGTACTACGACTCCGGGCCAGAGTGGACCTGGGAGTGATGGCAATGAAATGTTACTCTGCATTCCCCAAAGCTCCTGCATTACTAGAACCTCACCATCAGATTGTTTAGTGTCATATCCAGGTCTCTCATTGGGAAGGGGTGTCTTACTCTTCTGCAGAGATGTAGTCAGTGTATTTTATAGCCCCAGCCAATTATGAGTTTTTAGATAAGTGCACTGATCTTTACTGCTCATGTAATATTACATTGCTTTCTTGCTATCAGCTTTAAATAAAGAATCTTTGATCCGCATTATCTAAATAATAATCTAATTTTCCTAAATAAAATGTTCCTCAAGAGAAAAATAATAAAAAAATTTTCATGTCTACTTATTTTGAGGCAATAATTTCAAAAATATTTCCTTTACTTTTTCAATTAAATAAAAAACTTTATATTGAGAAAAATGTACAGAAGACTATATTTCTTCATGCTGAATAATAAAATATTTTGTAAGTACTGTGATATCATATTTTTAAAAGTTCAGTTTTTAATGTTATAATTATGAAACTATTTTAAGTATAACTGAAAAGTAAAACATTGGGAATTATATACAAAAACTACTAACATTTTCCTGTTTGAAATATTTCAACAACATGAGAAGTTTTTGCTTTTTTCATCAAATTTTATATTATACGAGGATCATTAAATAAGGTTCCAGACTTTTTTCATATGGGCGCTTTTATTAATAGTACACACATGAAACTTTAGTCCCTTTCGAAGGAATCTCCTCCGTCTGCAATGCTCTTGTTGTACCATTCCAACAACTTCTGGAAGGCCCCATGGAAGTCCTCTTGTGTGAGCATGTCAATCACCTTCGTCACAGCCTCTTTCTTCTCCTCAATTGTCTCATAATGACAGCCTCTGAGCTTAGGGAATAAGCAAAAGTCATAGGGAGCAAGGTCTGGACTATAGGGAGGGTGATGAACTGTCTTTATGCCCATCTTAGTCAAATAGTCTGTGACAAGGATGGAGTTGTGGACTGGTGCATTGTCCTGATGGAAAAGCCACTGACCCGATTTGAAGAGTGCTGGCCTCTTCCCTAGGAATCTCTTGCTGAACTCCCTTAAAATCTCAACATAGTAACCCTAACCCTAACCCTTTGGCCAATCAACTTTGGTGTATTGACTTCCTTACTCCTCCCACACCTCTCATCATCCCTAACAGATTCCCTGCCTTCCTTGAATCTCTTATGCCACTCAAAAACTGATGCTCGATTCATGTAAGATGCTCCAAAAGCAGTCTGAAGCATTGCATACATTTCTGTGGCATCTTTTCCAAGTTTTAAACAAAATTTCATTGCATATCATTCTTCTAAAGTGTCCTCACGTCCAGATTGCATTTTTGAAATTCACCAGCTGTGACAATCAGGCTTTAGTAGGGTGTATTCCAATTGCTGCTGTAACTGTTCATTTGAAGCTAAAATCATAAAAATTGGTCAGTCATCTCATACGATGTATAGCAATAACATACTGAATTTTCAAGAGTCTAGGACAATTTTAAATGCCTGTATAAAAAAGTCTGGAACCTTATTGAATACACCACATATATTTAGAAAATCAAGCATTTATTCTTTACAGTTTTATTCTTATGTAATTCGATTTTTATTTAATCTATTTTAGCAAAATATCAGATATACTGTTTATAAATGTATTAATTTGAACATAAAGAAAATGTGGCTGCCAACAACAAATAGTTACCCATAGAAACCTATATTGATACTGATTGCTATTCCAGTCATAAATATTTCTATTTATCCTTTCACATTTGATAATCATATTTGATAAGAACAAATATCTAGGAACAAAGATTCAGGCATGATTTTGGGTTTTACTGTTATCAATATTTATCAAATCCTTTTTTAACATAAGGTCTATAAATATACATTTATTTAAATACATTAGTCATTGTTTTGGGTCTAATCAGTTTGATTATAATGTTTTGAAAAATAACTTTGTTGGTAATTATTTTTATAAAAATAGATAATTATAGATGCAACAAATGAATGAATATCTTGACATAGATATGATGATGATGATAATAATAATAATAACAACAGCAATAATAACAACAATGCCATAAGAACCAATCTTACCAAAGCAAGAATGGATAAAATGCAACAATACATAAAATGTAGGTTATGTGGTGATAGAAACAAAACAATCAACCACATAATAAGTGAAAGCGGCAAATTAATACAGACAGAGTATAAGACTAAACATGACTGGGTGGGCAAGGTGATCCACTGGGAATTGTGCAAGAAATTTAAACTTGACCATACAAACAAATGGTATATGCACAACCCAGCATCTGTCCTGGAGAATGAGACATACACACTCCTATGGGATTTTGACATACAAATGGATCACCTAATCTTGACCAGACAACCAGACCTTATAATGATCAACAAAAAAAAAGAGAACTTGCAAAATTTGCTGTCTCGGCTGACCACAGAGTAAAATTGAAAGAAAGTGAAAAGAACGATAAGTACCATGACCTTGAAAAAACTGTGGAACATGAAAGTGACATTTATACCAATTGTAATTGATGCTCTTGGTACCGTCACTGAAGGATTATCAAAGAGACTGAAGAACTTGGAAATAAGAGGATGAGTGGAAACCATCCAAACTACTATGTTAATGAGATCAGCCAGAATGCTGAGAAGAGTTCTGGAGACTTGAGGAGACTTGCTGTCACTCAAACTTCAGTGAAAGATCATCAGCTAATGCTGATATAAAAAACTCTCAAGGAGATAATAATAATAATAACTTCACTATATTTGCAAATATCAGTTCAAATTTGAAGGCATATAGGTTACCCAGATCATGAAAGATTTCACAATTCTTTGATCATATATCCTGAAAAATCATTTCTAGATTTTGGGAGGAGGTGACACGTAAAAAATGTACTCAAGAGATGTTTCTTTAACCTTGTTGGTAGGTAAAACAGTCTAGGAAAGGAAAATCTTTGAATTCAAAACCTAGAGGTATAGGACTAGCAACTCTGCTCCATAAAAACTTGCATGCAACTAAAATTGCAACACTATGACTCACATGCTGCAACTTCTGCCTGATGCTCTATTTGGATTTATTGGATTTTTGTAAAGTGTTAAAAAATTGAAGACTTAATTGGAGGTTTATATTAGGAATAGTAAGTGGGTGTTTATGGAATATTTAACAGTTTTGATATAAAGAAACATATTTTCATAGATATCAAGTAATAACGGATCCACAAAAATGAGTCCAAGCTTCTCAAATATTAAATATTAGTTTGGTACAAAAATAACTGCATTTAGAATCTAAAAATTAAAATCGCTTTTTTCATTCACTTTTTCTTTAAATGTCACTGTATGACCAGCATTTGTTACAGGAAGATTTTTTTTGTTTCTCAGCAATTGTGAATGTTTAAAGTTTGGTTTGGTTTCTTTGCTCAATGCCATATCAACATTCATGCCCAAGGATATGAGTCCAAAACGTAATAGCATAACTGGAGTTTCAACTTTCATACTATGATCTCACAGTTCAGCACTTTAGTCATTATGCCATGGGGACTCTTGCCTCTAGAATTTGTTGGTAAATAGAGAATATTAAGATAAAAAACCATCATTAGCTTCTTTTGTCAAATATTTCACATGTTTTTAGGCCAGTTGCTGTAAAAAGAATTTATTTCTAAAAGGAAATGTGTATAAACCCACCAAAGATACAATTATAGAAGTAAAATAAATGATCAAATTGGGTGAGCCGAGAGTTTTGCTATATTTTGATACATGCTAGTTTGTGTTGTATATATCATGTGACCAAAGCACTTCAAGATATGAAAAGTACTTGCTGTTGTTGGTTCTATTGTGGTAGTTGATGTACTAACATATTGTGCATTGCCTCATTTCATGTGTGAATTGAAAGCCATATGGGTGAAAGTGTAATGTAATCAAATTTGGGAACTTATGCTTTAAAAGTTTGAACTGGGCCATAACACCATGGAAGCAACCAAAAATATTTGTTGTATAAAAAGTGAAGGTGCAGATGATCATGGTACAAGAACCAGATGGTTCAAGAAATTTGGCTCACATTGCAAGAACCTCAATGATCAGGCAAGGTCTGGTCAGCCAAAAATCAAGTATGCTAAGGCCTTGCTCCAAGCTATTGAGGCAAATCTGAAGAATAGTACTTGAAGAGTTTCAGCTGAGCTTGACATCTCAGTTTTCAAGGACCTTTAAGTGGAGATTAGGAAAGCCCTGTTACATTCTTCCATTGATCATCAAAACTGATGCCTCCAATACTGTTGTCACTGCTTCCTTGAACCAGATGGACCAACTAGCAGCCTTCTTTTCAAGGACTCTCTCCCAAACAGAATGAAAGCACTCTGCTATTGAGAAAGTAGCATGTACTATCAAAGAATCAGTGAGAAAAATGATCTCACTTTTTGTCAAGAAGGCATTTTACCATTGTTACAGATCAGCAAGCCATCAACTAGATGTTTAATTTGCAGAGACTAGGAAGATAAAGAATAATAGAATTCAACAATAGTGAATGGAATTGGAATGTTACAACTATGATAATGTCAACTGATCTGGTAAAGATAACATTCTTGCTGACATGTTTACACATGTTCATTACAGAGCTTCTGTTAGTGATAAAAAATTATTATGAAAATTATTCGAGCAACATTTTCATCTCTATCACCCTGGTGTTACAAGGTTTGTGAATTTTATCAAAGCAAGAAACCAAACTTACACCATTAAGGAAATACAGAAAGTTTGCTGGCAATGCCCTGAATGCACTCATCTGAGACATAGATTCTACTCTCCAGATTCCACTCCTCTCATTAAAGCTACTCAGCCTATGAAATGACTTAGCATAGATTTCAAAGGGCCATTTCCTTTCACCTCTAATAACTTTTATCTACTGACTATTGTAGAAGAATACTCTTGCTTTCCTTTCACATTCACCTGTCCTGACTTGACTTTTATAACTGTTCTGAAGTGTCTCAACTAGATCTTTACAGTTTTGGGGACCCCATCTTACATCCATTTAGACCATTGACCCTCATTTCAATCCAAGGAGTATAGGGAATACCTAACTAACCTTGGCATTGCAACCAGCTGAACAACTGAATATACTAGCAATGCGAATAGTACAATATGAAAGTCTATTACCTTAGCATTGACTTCTAGAAAGCTTGGAACCTCACTATGAGAAAAGGTATTGCCTGAAGTTTTACATTCCATCAGGTCCCTGCTATGCACAGCCACCATTGCAATCCATCACAAGAGACTATTCTAGTATCAACACTGGTCCCCTTGTGACCATTCATTGTCAACCAGGCTGATCATCCCTAACAATGTCTTGGAGCACCACTATGTCCAGACTAATAAACATGATCCATTTGTGGATCAAGGAGGTCAAATAGAAGCTAACCCTCAGTATACTCATGTACAGTTAACCAACAGATGACAAACAACTGTCTCTGTAATCTAGCTCCAATCAAAGAAAATCAGCACCAGATGGAAGCAATGGACCCTATTACTGAAGAAACCAGTTTTGGAAAGTCCAAATGATGTGATGCATAAGCTATCAGCTGAGAAAATAAGCAAAGTTAGATGTCCTTCTTCTTCTTCTTCTTCTTGTGTTCCTGAGTTTAGTGATCCGATCCAGCTGGGGATTGAATGTTCTACTCTAGGTCCTCTGAGACGGTCTACCCAAAAGAGTCAAAAGCTAGTCCATTATCCTGACTACAAGAATTAAAATGAAGGAAAATGAACTCCTAAAAACCCATGTTTGTGTATATCATGAACTTGTCCACTTCAATATATTTCTCTTGATTTTTGTATCTATTGTTTAGGTGAATAAAACTTTTAACTTTTTACTAGCCACTTGTGTTTTCTTTCATGCAAATTTTATCATAGTCAGAATTACAGGATTTCAGTAATTTAAATCCTATTGAAATGATCTTTTAAAAGTAATGGAAAAAATATTCATTATTGCATTGTTACAAACATACTTATAAAAATCTACTTCTAAAGAATATAAAATTACATTAAGTGTAAAGACTTTTTGATAAATTTCATAATTATGCTAATTGTTTGAACTCTTGATATATTTAAGAAGCACAGTTATTATTTTTTATTCAAAGTGAAATCCACTAAATGTGAATTTTTGGCATGAATCATGAAAATATATATACATTGTTGGAAAATGTATTATTTATTTTATTCATTTCCTCCTAGTTTATATAATTAATCCTCTAGTTACCATTGGTATTTCAAAATATTTCTGGGAGAGAATAGTCAATCTAGTGTGTGTGTGTGTGTACATGTGCATCTGTGTGACGGCGAATTAAAATAAAAAGATCCCCGGATGAGCAACCATTTAAACGTGTATGGGAACTGGTGCATTTAAATATTGTTATCACCAAACGGGGGTTTATTTTTTTGCACGTGTGAGGACGGGGTGGCCTGGCACTTGATCCCTCTTAGAATAAGTCCTTGTTCAGAGTCCTTTCTCGGGCATGTAGGAACTGGCATATTATGTGGGGGTTAATTTATGGCTAGACTGACCGCCGTTGGCAAGGGGTTTCCAAATTTCACACTATACACACACCCACCAAGGCCACTAGTTCTTCCTCCCCTTGAACACTGGAAGATATGGACCTCTAGGTTAGAAGTAATAATATTAATTATAGTAGTCGACAACTCCGGTTTCCCGTGTAATATTTTTAAAGGAATTCATATAGGACAAATTAAGCGAGGATAACCTAAGGCGAATAGAAGCTGAAAAAGAAACAAGTATGAAATAATTTGGTAGCAGACGATACAAATGAACAACTTCAACACGTGGGAATATGAAAATATATCAATCTTTTTACTATACATGCGGATACATATATTCAACGTGTCGGCTATATTATTAACGGATCGTACTTAAACATAAATGTCTTTCTTCTTTTCTTTTCTTTCTTCTTTAGTCTTTCTTTGAATTGAGAGAGAGAGAGAGAGAGGACATATAATTGGGTATAGTTTACTTATCTTTTGAGAGAGAGAGAGAGAGAGAGAGAGAGAGAGAGAGGACATATAATTAGGTATAGTTTACTTATCTTTTGAGAGAGAGAGAGAGAGAGAGGACATATAATTGGGTATAGTTTACTTATCTTTTGAGAGAGAGAGAGAGAGAGAGAGAGGACATATAATTAGGTATAGTTTACTTATCTTTTCCGATGGATTCCTGTGGAGAATATTTTCCCTTTTACGGGCTGGCAAAGTTTTTAAATATATATATCTCTGGCTTGAAGGCATGGGGACTTCTTGTCCAGGATTCTATTTCGCTCCTTTACCCGGAGTCTTGGCACTGGATTCGCCCCATCTGTTCACAACAAAGTCTGTCCGAAAAACTGATTTTCTTATTCCCTATTTTCGCTGATGGAAGGAGGTGCCATCCCCTTTTTAGGGTTCTAGCCAATCATTTGGCTTCTACCTTCTTCCTTCCCCTGTCAGGTGATTCGTTAGGGCTACTGTACCCCATTCTTTACCCATCCGGTCACCAAGTACAAACATCTGTTTGTTTCCATTCTGACCTGGATTTGTTACATCAGGAATGACCTACATTATCTCTCTTAATGGTCATTCTTTGACGGCTTGCTAATTCAAACACAGAGGAATAGTAGTACTCTTATTTCTCCTCTCTCAATGGGAGACCACGTGACAATCTGATACATGTACAATATTTTATACCTAAGTCAAAGTTATAGCTAGTATACACATATATATATGTGTGTGTGTGTGTGTGTGTGTGTGTGTGTGTTTATAAACACATGTGTGTATATATTTATCCAACCACAAGCAGGATATGGCACAAGGTCAAATTTTAAGTAGAATACAACTGAATTCAGAATTTTTCTTCTCCTAAACAGGTTGCCATACCAAGGTCTTGTCTGCTCTACTAATTACCCTAGCTGGAGGGAGAATAGTTGGATTCACACCTTCCCTCATTCAGAGTTTGAACTTATGTTTTGTCCATTTCCTGTGATGTTAGATATGATGAGGGAATTTCCTGTGATGTTAGATATAATGAGGGAATTTCAACTGTTTTCCAAGATTCACTTTCAATTACAAGTCTGAGGCTGAGACAAGTAGACACTCTTATTTGTGTTATTGAATGAATTTTTTTTTCTGGGTTGGTATTTGCTAAACTTTAAAGTACCGGAAAACTTATTTAGGAAATGCCCAAATGATCATTCTGGATGAAGGTGTTTCACTCCTGTCTCATGTATGTAAGTTTATTGGGCTTGGTTAGGTATCATATACAGTTTGGGCTAAACATTCAATGCAGTTGAAGTCAGCCTACCAAAAATCTGACTTAGTGAACTTCTGTTACTTGGTCCGAGCTCTTTGTAGTTTGAGCCCAACCTGCTTGTGCATCCCTCTCACTATGAGAGATGTTGTTGATCCCTTGTTGAATCTGCTGCCACCATTTCAGCAAAGGCTCTTTGCATTAAGCATGATTTTGCTACCAACAAATTTTTTGCCAATACAAACCCCAAACCACAACAATCTGGAATGAGATTATAATCTTATAAAAAAACAACTTCTAATTTCATAGAAGTCAGGTGTAATTTATTTACTCAGTGGTTGATTATATCATTTTGCTTTAATTGCATTTATCAGAGTTAATGAATAAAAAGAATCAAATTTGGATATTTTTAGATTCTAGAAACAATAGATATCCAACAATAGAAAGTATTGAAAAATAAAAGAAAATATTTGGAAATAAGTTTCCTGATCAAATAACAATTTATTCACTGATTTCAAGAGTAGATATGATTAATCATTCATAGTAACATTGACAAAAATCTACCATGGCTTTAGAAAATAATGATTTAGAAATTAAATGAATAATAATCAAAATACATTTAGATAGTCTTTAAAAAAAGGGAAGATCATAATTTTAAAGGGATTCAAAATAAGGAATATCAATCAAGCTTAAAATAAAGTAAGATGTATGTGAAAAAATCATTAACTCTTTTCAAACAATTGAACTCTTTTATGTTGTTTGGCTTTGTTTAATGGTATATCAACCGTCACAGGTTATCTAATGCCAAATCTATCTTTGTAGAAGAACAGTAGTGATACTATTTAACCCATAACTGGAGGGATAAGATTGTTCTTGCCTTTCACAAGGGTCTTAAAGAGCACAAAAATGAGTGGAGTTTGAACTCACTCACTATAGATATTACAGTCCAGCATGTTAGCCATTACATAATGGAGACTTCCACAAACTCTTTTACGTTGTTGATATTGTTACCATAATATTTCAGCCAGTCTATTATACAACATTCTTCAAGTGTATTATTTATAAAGAAAGAAAAGTATCTCATTTTTAAAGACAATACCTCTCTCCTTGTAAAATGGATTTGCCAAAATGTTATGGTAACAACATCAGCAACACAAAGTTAAGCTGTCTGAACAAAACCTGGAAACTAAGATGTATATTTGATTATATACAAAAAACAAAAACAAAAAAAAAACAATGTTGTAAAACTAAATTCAGAATTCATTATGGATGGATACAACTGACAATGAAATCTTATAAAATATTGTGACAAAATATACAAGTTGTATAAAGATTTTAGTAATGCAAAAGCAACTATCTTGCTCTAACTGTTGTCTTATCAATGGAATATTAACAAAATAAAAATTGGAATATAATACATACAAGAGCAAACTATATTAACAGAACACCATCTCATTTAAACTGTCATTGGAAATCCTGCTATTTAATGAAAATCACTTTCTTTGAAATTATTTACAAAATGTCAACTGTTTATTGCCAGCAAAGTCTGCTGACACAACATATAGACTTATGATTTAAAAAGAATTAACCAGCATTCACAATATCACAACAAAACATTCCTTTAGAATAAATTAAAAAATTAATCCAAAAATGAAAAATGATAAAGAAAAGTTTTATTTTTATGTCTATATGGAATATTAGGTAAAAATAATGTGAAATTACTGAAAAAAATTAAGTTACAGGCATTAATTTGAATGGTATTATAGGGGAAATATAACTGATAAGTTGACATTGACAATTAGAAAATTTGTGTAAATTTCTTAGATGAGGATTTATATTGTATAGCCATAATACGAATATATGAGGAAGATAATCAAACATAATATACAAACTTTAATGAACGAACAAATACACTTCTTTATAAAAATATAATCTCTCACACTTTATTCTTGAAAAGGTGATGTTGGTTGTGTGTGAGAGATGAGTTGGAGACGGGGACAGACTGCTATATTGACCCAGCAGTACTTCTTTCTCATCTTGGCTGGGTTGCTCAACCGTGGGTCACTGAGGGCCCAAAGCCCTCTGTCTGCCGCTGCTTCTCAATTTGGCATCTTGTCTCCAACTGACTTGAACCGTCTGTGCCCCTGGTTATATTATTGTTTAACATCCACCTGCTTCTGCTGTTTTTCTGCTTATTTACACAGGTGCATCTCTTGATTGATGGCTCGGTCGAGGGTCAATACATAACAATCATTCCATTCTTATTTTTCAAAATTCCACATGTGGACATTTTCTTTACATCTGTCTCTATTCCCCTCACACACACATCTTACAAATAATGTTCAAGGACAACAACAGCGAAATTACAAAAATAAATTACTTGACCAACAGCAAAATACAAAATCTTAATTAGAAGGCAACCTTCTCACTATGTAACATTTGCCCAGGCTAATTATTATCTAAATTTATTTCATACTATTCTTTGCGTGGTTGGCTATCCTGATATACGAGCATCAAAGTACAATACAGATGCATCTTTCATCCTCCCAAACACAATAGGTCCCTCTGCAATTCCTTGAAGAATCTCAAAAACCATAAAAGAACCATACTCTGGTCCCAGATTCTGGTCACAAACCTAATGACCCTGGTCATTCCAGCAATACATTTCGCCTGGATTCCTTATGACCACGCTCCAGTCCTTCACTCAACAGGTTACCTGGAGTAACTGGAGAATTCCACCAACTGAAAAACAATATCTTCAAGGCCCAAAACATTCCTCATAAATCCATAAAAATCACTGCCCCTCGCCGGGTTGCTTTTCAATTTAATCAGGAACCCTAGTGGCTACCAAGATATAGGCACCTTGCTTTTCCAGATTCGTTTCACTACGCCAAATCACGCACAAATCCAAAACATCATCAGGACTGAAAGATTCAGACATCACCAACAAAATTTTGGAGCAGGCCACGCCTTTCTTTCCTTTATCCCACCAACTTGGAACTCCAATCTGAAAATTCTGGCCACCACAGGCCTTCAACAAATCAATGGGACGGTGAATTTGTAGTGGAAGGGAAAATTTGTATTTTGGTTTGGCGCGCAATTTAATCCGACACTTAATTTCACCCAATCAGGATTACCTATCCTATTCAGTGAACTTATTTGGATGATTTTCATTTTAAAAGTTTATCATTTGGGATTGCATCAACAACCGAGAACTTCCAGAATAGAGTGATGTACAGATATGGGGATGTGTTGAATAAATGTGATTCTTGCTTTCCTGCAGCCTTGAGGAAAATGCAAGAATAACTCTCAACATGGAAAAAAGGAACCTATCTAAAAGAGAAGTGAAATTCCTTTTATATTATTTCAAACAAGGAAGTAAAATCTAACCCAAGTAAAGCAGCAATATAAGAAAGATGCTAGAACCTACAAATGTAAGTAAGCAATACAGCTTTATTTCCCAGTTTCCAGAAATGTACAAACCCTTCTGAGACTTACAGTCAAAAAAAAAACATGGTCTCTAAAGGAGTTGTTATAGAAACCTGTGCTGGTACTATTTTAACAATGATATCAAAATATCAGTATCCAGTTTTTGCTCTTACCAAAGAAAAAGAGTAAAGGATAAAGATCTGTTGTCTATGCTTCTAAGATCTCTCTCATCAATTGGGTAGATGCACACTCAGATTAAAAAGGAAACTCTAGGTCTGTGAAAGGTTAAGAGACTTTTTAGTAGGATACTTTGTGCTAAAATCAAATCACAAACTGCTAATAAGGATGAGATTCATAAAATATATATACACAATCTCATGTTTCTGAAAAAAGCCAGTAAACAGTAGTTACACTGTCACACAGTCACTGGGCATCAATTCAGAAAATTAATATTGATGCACACATGAAGCTCATGAAGAATATAAACTTCTATGTAGACAACATGATGGAGAAAATAAGTAAGTATCCCTTCCTTTGAAAACATAAGAGAGAAGCTAAAAAGAAATAACATATATTCTACTGTGATGTAAATGTAAACACTGCTCAGGACACATTAAAACTGTTATTGGCAGAGCAAGCCTTACTAACAATAGACAATGGACTTTAATTAAAAAGCACAAAACTGGTCATTGGTTTTGAGAAAATCCATAAAGTTTATGAGGAAAATGCTGGTAGCATGCTCAGAAGAGTGTATGGTGAGTGAGCCAGCAACTAAAAAAATTGGTGCTAAATTGTTGAACAATATACAAACCATGCAGAGCTGCTCATCCAAACAGAACTTTCAGACAGATCTTGAGAGAAGTTAGAAGCAAATATTATCAACTTATGAGGTAAAATTTATCTGCTAGTGCTTGAGTGGTTGACGACTACTTAAGATATGTCAAGATAGCAAATCTCACTTACTATGTGCCAACCCATCTCTTTCTACTGAAACCAGGATAACAGAGTTGCATTAGTCAAACTACAAGAAGAGGAGAAGACATGTCGATCAGGTATGCTATGACAAACAACATCAAGCATCAGATCTCAGCAGTCTCCCAGATGGGAAAAAAGTATCAGTAACCGACGCAATGGGACTGTGGCGAACAAAATCTCAGCACAAATTTTTGATGTGCTTAATGAGGCTATGTGTAGAAACAGATAGCATCTTATTACTATATGGATAGACATAACGGTTTTATCACATCTACAGCAGACCCAAGAAGAGAACGCTCGTCTGCGCCGCCCATGCAGTTTGAAAGAAACCTGCTACCCGCTATAACTACTTCCCGTTCGTGCTACACGTGCGAAGCCGAAGTCCTTAGTCTCAAACATCTGTTTTCATCTATTGTACAACTAATTCTTCCAAACTTCCCATCCGCACCATACTTGCTACAAAAAGGAATGTTCGTTCAGATCTTCGTACAACCTTAAACACCAAACAGAACCTTAGTCGAACCGACTTTCCGACTGTTTGTCTTTTCTATTATATTTATGAACACACCTTTTCCTTGTTTTTAACCCTTGTATTTGTCATTCATTTCTGTATTCCTTATCTTCTTCTCTTTGTCTTCTCGCCTGCATTAGCATGTACATATAACAATAGTAAATCATATTGTATCAGTGAAGAAATTGTAACGTATAAGTTCTTATAGTCCACAGCTGGCCTCCGTAGTAGCGTTGCAGAAAGAAACTCTAGTCACTAGCTGATAGACTTTCTTAAATAATAGTGCATAATTTTCAGATGACAAATAGGCAACACACAAGGAATCCACGCACAGAAAATCATCAGTAAAAAGACAGTACAATTCTCCAGGATTTTTTATTGAAATCACAAGCCCAAAACAGATTCCATATTATGGCGACCTGGTAAGAAATTGTAAATCTTAGTGAAAATGGCCTCAGAAAAAGTTATCAAATTCCTGTCCATTTTCCTCTATTCCCAACGCTTCGGAAATCTAGTTGGGCAGGCACTTTTGGAAGTCACCACTCGGGTTAGAACTACCAAAATAATTCTTATTATAAATATAGGTGCCAGCTTTTCGATTTTACCACCCGTCGTAGTATACGATATCATATTACACCGTCACTTGTTTCTATCTTTACTATCAGTAGGGAGAAAATACGCTGCCCGAGTCAAACAAGTTTAGAAGTCCGAATATCATGTTTAAAAAAGGCATTCCAATGGACTTTTGTAACTGCAGATATTACTAATCTATTGTTAGGTTCCAAATTCTTAAATAATTTTGGTCTAGTTAAAGAATGTATTTTGAATTTAAAGTTAAGGTTTAACGTTCTGTTTACGAGGAAGTTAATGATATTATCGTGGTCAACCGACTACTCATAAACCAAACAAAAACAAAACAAACTCCTTTCCAAGAGTCACTGATGTCGTCAGCCAATAGTATTTAGGAACGAGTTGTAAGGAACCAAATCCTTCCGCACAGGACGTCCTTTTTTTTAAATATCAAATTCAGCTGGTCTTTCTAAGGACAGTCCTCAATTAATTGACAAAATAGGTAGAAATAAAAAACACATGGTCAAAGTGGAATGAAGTTTCTCACTATTATATAGTAATAATAAGCAAACTCATTCTACTTAGACCACATAGCGTAGTTGCGCACAGTAGGTATAAAAGCAGCAGTATCAAACCGGGTCAAATCAGTTGCCCGTTAGGTGGGGCGCGCAACAAATACCGCAGTTGGGCTGGACGTCAGCTAAAGATGTGGGAAAAATCAGATTCTCCCCTGGTCATTCTACGACCGAGGCCTAATCAACAGCAGCTGTCCACGAGGACTGCTCAAGGCTTCCCCTAAAGCCGACGTCCATATTCCAGCCCCAGACGACGCAGGAACATTGCCAGCCTCTCAGCTTAAAAGCCCTTTTCGGGGCTACTCAGAAAATCTATCCAAACACATCCTGAGACGGCTCAATGCAGCAAGACACACCTACCAGCCTCTCAATCTAACAGCGCTTTTCAGGGCTAATTCAGAAAGTCTAACCTAATACCCTTTGAGACGGCACCAACAGCTACCTTCTTGCACCGGCGACCACTTCCCTGCAGCAGCAACTACCACTCCTGCACCGGCGACCACTTCCCTGCAGAAGCAGCAACCAGTCCGTCACTGGCGACCACCTTCCTGCAGCAGCGATTACCACCTTTCCTGCACCAGCAGACGCTAGCAACTACCAGTCCTGAACCAGCGACTGCTTTCCTGCATCAGCAAATACCAGCAATTACCAGTTCTGCACCAGTAACTACCAGTCCTGAACCAGCGACCACTTTCCTGCATCAGCAGATACCAGCAGCTACCAGTCCTGAACCAGTGACCACCTTCCTGCACCAGCATATACTAGCAGCTACCAGTCCTGAACCAGCGACTATCTTTCTGCACCAGCAGATACCAGTCCTGAACCAGCGACCATTTTCCTGCATCAGCAGAAACCAGTCCTGCATCAGCGACCACCTGTTCAACGACTGCCAGTCTTGTACCAGCTATCCAGGCCTGCACCAGCGACTAGATCCTGCTCCAACGATCACCATCCAGCCGCGACGACTGTTCGCCATACGCTTTTCCGATTTACGATTCGCCATAATAAAGTTTGGCCTTTCGAAGTAACACCCTTGTTTTGTCATTCATGCCTAATTCGTTGTCAATCATTTATATTTCAAAAGTTTGTGGGGGCCGATATATTCATCTGGCCTCCACAACAATATTAATCTCTTAACTTTTTCCAGGATTTAATCACCCCATAATAATGAAAAACAGAATTGTTGTGGAGTTTACCATTGAATTGATGCGAAAAAACTACGCTCCAGTTTTTGTCAAAACTAGGCAACTTTTAGAAGAAAAATTGCAGGCTGCACAAGCTGAATTTTAAAAGCTCCAGAATTCCTGGGTGTTGCGAACAAATGTGTAAATGACTGAATGAAAATACTTATCTACAAATTGATAAATTCTATTTCTTTAAATTGAGTGAAAAGTTCGTTGAAAAATAGAAGTGTCGCGGCCTGTTCACTAATGTAAACGCATCGGATTACTCGCTCGCCCTAGAGAAACAACATCCGGGTACGGCCGGAAATGACGAAGCCTTTTTACGACCCTGACCTACCGTTACGGCAAAAAAGGGAATAAATTAGATTTAATATTTACAAAACACTTCTGCCAGAAATAACTCTATAAAAATGGAATTAATTATCTTCGCTAGCCTATATCAGGATAAGGAAGGACTTTATTCCTACGCCCATTTTTTATTGAAGAACTTTCTATTTACGTGGCGCGGCAGAGTAGCATAGCATTCCTTTAAGATAAACAAGGCTTCCGTGGCGAAAAATAGGAGCTCGTTTTTCGAAGCTCTCAGGAGCCTGTTCGAGCTCTGCAAAGGAACAATGGCAGACTTGAAGCCGTAAGGCTCCCAATTTCGGCTGGGCTACCCCCGGGTGAGCGATCTGCAACATTGACTCATTTGTCTTCTATGTATAGCACTAGATCTTGCTGTCTAGTTCAAGCTATAACCCGGCATCCGTGCCCGGACCCACATTTGGGTTCGTGAAACTGCTTGCCTTGTAGTGGAAGGGACAATTTCGTATTTTGGTTTCGCGCGCAATTTAATTCGACACTTAATTTCACCCAATCAGGATTACCTATCCTATTCAGTCCGGGCCTTCTTTTCCCGGGCATCAGATTGGTTAAGCTGCCAAATACACTCTCTTTGGCTGGAGAACGCCGTCCAGTGCAGACGTCACACTGGCCGTTCTTCAATAGCAATAGCGACTCTTGAGCTGGAGAACGCCGCCCAGTGCAGACGTCTCACTGGGTGCTCTTCTAGCAGCAGCAGCAGCATGGACACATGAGGGAACCTATCTACTTTATGGATTCCTTGCAAGGAATCCCAGTTGAATATAAATAAGATACACTCAACAAGCCTCGCACAGGCACCACTTGATGTCACCCCAAAATTGGCTATGTCAACGCGATGCTTTTATTCCGCTCTCGACACACTAGCTATCAATTCACTTCTGGGCCACTTTAATGGAGACCAACGCACGCCTTCTCCCCAAGTTACCAGACGCACAAAACTACACGGTGACTCTAAAGTTCAATCCCTCACACGTCTGACGACACACGCTGCCATCTCAACCTTCTCAACTTCTCACAACTCAATTTCGTCTCAATACTCACAATCATACTCACCACGAGTCTTTCAGCACCAAAAGCAAACCCAATATTCCATGCTGCAAATAAAAACCTATTAATAAAAACCTTTCGACTTTCGGCATCTTATCTTCTTCATCATCTCTCCTTTATATATACAAAAAAACTACTAGCGAGGGCCTTACACACTTAGCGAGGAAACAACACAACGTAAACACACATACGTTACAACCATCTTCCTCGCTAACAATAACAAACTTTCCCTCTCGCTAATATCACTCCTACAAAAATCTACGGCTAAAGCCTCATTAGACCCACATTGCACTTAGTGGGACAATGAACAGCACAGACCAGCAGGGTTCGAGCCTTGCCTTGTTCCCGACCTTTCCCATCCCTTTTATTGCCACTTTAATCGGCCTTCGGGCTTTTGACCTTGTGTCAAGCCTTATCTGGTGGGAGACATTGGCAAATATCGCTCTCAATCTACATCTGAATCCTACATCTAGTGGTTGCATTCGCCTTTCCATCACAGGACCATTAGAGGTCTTCTTCTGCGGGTTGGAGTATCTCTGACGGTCCTTAACGACTCGTCGAAGTAGACGGCCCGGAGGACTCTAAGACTCTAAGACCACCTGGTCTTAACCATTCAGTCGGTTCTGTTGTCCGTTCGTCCGTTTGGCTGCGCAGCGCTAAAGGCACAGGTTACCGCTTTATTATCTGCGCAGCGCTAAGATAAAGTCAATCTTAGCCGCGGCCTCCTGGCCTGTTCGCTCGATAGTGCAGAGCTTTGGCACAGTAAAGCCTTAGCTACCGTCTCGATACGTCTGCACAGCTTTGGCGCGGCACAGCCATAGCTTCCGTCCCGATACGTCCACACGGCTTTGGCACAGCAAAGCCATAGCCATCGTCTTCGATACGTCTGCACAGCTAGGGGCACGACAAAGCCCTTGCTTCACCGATTCGCTCGCTCGATTCAGTATGTGCTAAGGCCTGGCAAACCTTAGCCACGGTTTCCCCGTCCGTTCGCTTGGTCCGTAGTACTTAGACATGGCTAAGTCTTAGTCACCACGTTCCCTCGACTCTATGCGACCAAGCTGCCAACACCGACTTCGACCACGACGTTCCAGCAATATAGCATCCAGTCCACGTACGACTCGCAATACGGACTGCCCTAGCATTGCAGCATCTAGCCCACGTAAGACTCGCTGTACAGGCTAGCAACTACATCGACGCACCCCCGGTTAACCCAACGTACTGTCAAAGCCGGGACATCGATTTACCAACCACGACCGACCTCAGCTACTCGCAACGATCGTCCAGCTGCACTTCTACGACTCGACCGACCTCAGCTACCCGCAACGATCATCCAGCTGCATTCAACGACTCGACCAACACCAGCTACCCGCAACGATCGTCCAGCTGCTTCCTACGATTCGAACCACATCAGCTACCAGCAGCGATCGTCTAGCTGCTTCCCTTCGATTCGATCATACCAGTTACCGACAATCCCATCTAGCTGAAGACACAAATACAACTGCCACGGACTTTACACACACGTTTGTAAGTATGCCAATAAATTGTCACCTTTGTTATATTTGTTACCTCGCCTTTGTTTCCTTCATTGTCTTTGGCTGTCAATTACTCACACACTTAAACTTAGATCATTTGCAGGGTCGACATGCTTACCAGCTCTGCAACAGAAGTTACAAAGTCTTTTCTTGTAAGAAAAAACGATATGAGTCGGAGCGTAAACATTCGCGAATATTTATATTATAAGAAAAAAGAGATGATACTTTCAATGTAGTAGTTTGTATTATCGTAGTCAACCGACTACTCATAAACCAAACAAAACTAAATAAACAAACCCCACTTCCAAGAAGGGATGAGTCACTGATGTCGTCAGCCAATAGTATTTAGGAACGAGTCGTTAAGGAACTAAATCGCTCCGCACAGGACGTCTTTTTAAAATATCAAATTCAGCCTGTCTTTCTAAGGACAGTCCCAAACTAATGGACAAAATTGGTAGTAATAAAAAATATGGTCGAAGTGTCTCACTACCATTTTGTGATAATAATACTTAAACCACATAGCGTAGTAGCACATAGTAGATATAAAAGCAGCAGTATCAAACCGGGTCAAATCAGTTTTGGCTAGACATCAGTCTGGCTAGTGTGACATGGTATGCCACTGAGAGGGGAGAAGTAAGATTTAATTTCCCTTCCCCTACTGTGTTTGAACCAACCGCTGAGGCAGTTGGAATGCAGGTGAAGCTATCTGCACTCTATAACCCCAAGTTGGTTGGACAGAGAAGGAGATATAGGTCATTTTAGTAGCTCGAATGAATAGCATGACCGGATGAGGTGGAGGGGGAAGGAGCCAAATGATTGGCCGAAGCCTTTAGCGTCGAAAGCACGACCTTTTCGTCAGAGGAAATTGGGAAAAGGATTTTGTGTTCTTGGGCAGCAGTCGGCGTGACGAGATGTGTTGAATTGTAGCTAAACTCCCGGGTACCTCACCTCCGAAAAGAGTTTTAGGACAGCAACGAGCGGGAAAAGACGTGCTGATTTATTAGCCAAAACTCCGGGGAAAGAGTGGAACAGAATCTTTGGACAGAAGATAACAGTGCCTTCAACCAGGTTCTACTGAATGCCGCTTGCCCGTAAAAGAAAGGAATATGCGAAGTAAACCCTTAAAAAAAAGCTAAGTACAACTTAAAACTGTTTTCCCTTCTACCCTTCCTAAATATTGAAATTATATGCACCCTCTCAAGTTAAAGAAAGAAAAGTATAAAGAAAAGAAAAGAAAAGAAACAAAGAAGAAAGAAAGAAAAGAAAAAAAAGTAAAGAGAGACATTTGTGTCTGCTGGTGTGATATAGCCGGCACCTTAAATATTTTTTTGGTCCTCACCTATTAAAATTTTGTTATAGTTTAAATGTTCCCTTATGTTGAAATCTATTCGTTGTGTTGTTTATCTATCGAGTTGTCTTCTTCTGCACATATCTTTTTCAGCTTCATTCGCTTCAATTTATTCTCGCTAAATGTCTTATTCGTTTTAAAAACATTATACGGGAAATTGGAATTTCCGACTGCAGTGAATAATATTTTGTCTTAACCTAGAAGTCGATGTTTTCCGTTATCCGAGGGGGTAGGAAAACGAAGGGACTTGGTGGGTATGTGTAACGTGAAATTAGAATTCCCCTTGCCTGCGTCGGGCTGAGCCTAGCCCCAAATTAACCCCCACATTATTTACCAGTTATCTTATGCCCGAAACAGGAGTCTTGACTAGGACTTATTTTGCGAGGCGTCAAGTGCCAGACTGCCCCGACGTCACACGTGCGTAAAATGAATTCTCGTCATGAGATAGATATTTTACGCACCGTTACACTAGCCTTAGAGTTTTTCTACTCTAACGCAAACTCCTGTCCTTTGAACAGCTTTGTTGTTTATTTGAATGCTTTTGTAGTTTGTTGAATGTTTCTTTGCATATTTTTTAATTGATTTTGATTTTGTATTGCTCTTGATTTTGTCTTAATATTTTGTATTGCTCTTGATTTTTAATATTTTATTTTGATTGTGTACTGTATATATGTCTTGCATGTTGTGGATCGGTATTGAGTTACTGCTACCTTATTTTTGTCTGGCAACTGGACGCTAGTTGCTCCCCACTTCCCTACCTAAGCTCCAGTTGTTGGACGACAGTATTGTCCCTAGTTTCCTGGTTGCAAAGGTCTATTCTATATCCAACATAAAGATATAAGTAACATCGCGACTAGAAGAAGTAGCTAGTAGACCCAACCCCACTTTTTCTTTTCATAGTATTTCTTTTTTTGCATTTAGCTAGGGTCCTTATCTAGAAGTTACGTCTACTCTCCTGATTGCTATCTTGCAATCATGAAGGGTTCTTCCCTTTCTGAAGACGTTTCATCCCTTGTCAGCACAAATGAAGTCCTCCCAAGGCAGTCGAAAGAGCGAGGGGAACCGGGGACCCAATCTCAAAATACCCCGCTAACCAGTCTGATTGGGTCCAGTTGGCCGTCACTACCGGTCCCCTCCGAGTCAGATTACGAAAGAAACAGGGTGGGCGAGTATACTTCAAAGGCAATGAAATCTTGCCCTTCCCTGAGATCGTCCAGAAAATTGAGCCCCGGATTCTCTCTCTGGCCGTGACGGATATCAAAACGAGACGGCTGGTTGGACTTAAGAAAGAGGGTTTTGAGGAGCTACTTCGACAAGCGGGCGTCCCTTGCCAGTACTTCTGCCGCAGGAGTTTTGCCAAACTGCAGCGAGCAATATTACTACCAAGTTCTTCCGACTGCAGCCGGAATATATGGGGACCCGTAGGATTCGTGTGACTGTGTGTAACTTCCTGGAATTCATCACTGGGGAGGTTTTGGCCTCTTTCCTCAGCGCATATGGCCGCGTTAAGAAAATAAACCTTCTCAGATCTACCGCCAGGACGGCTTACGGGGACTACACATTCCGCCTGTGTTTAACAAGGGAGGTTTTCCAGGCCATCCCTGAGACAATCATCAGCAGAGAGAGGCAAAAGATGGTGGTGGTAGAAGGCACACGACCGCGCTATTGGGACTGCAAACAACTCGGTCTCATTGCCAAATTCTGCCCCCCCCTCCAGACCAGCAGAACGCTACAACCACCACAGTCACCACAGCTACTACAGCCACCATCATCAGTGAGCAGCCAACCAAGGAGACGAAAGGAAAAGATTCGGGTCAGGTCCAGTGCAAAACCAACGATCATCCCAAAACTGAGGAAGGCTGGACAGAAGTGACCCGGAAAAAAGAAAACCCCCAAAAGCAGGGGAAACCAGGTCAGCCACTGCCTCTCCTACAAAGGACTCGGAACCAGACTCAATACCAGAACCTGCATCAGAACCAGCTCCAGCAACACGAACACCGGAACCAGCTTCAGTTTCAAAACCATAAGAACCAACACCAGCGACACCAATGTCTTCAGCGACCAAGGCCTCTGCCAAAAAGAAGGGCAAGCCTAAACCAGCACAGGAGACACCCATGAATACCACAGTCGATTTAAAGAGGAAAAGACATGTGCTCTAGCGCACCTCCCCATCAAGACCCTTTGGAAGGCCCATCCAATGCATCTCTTCAACCGTCCCAACAACCTGCTCAACATCTACCTTCCCTACAGCAACTTCCCCAATATCATCCTCCTCAACAACCTCCACAAAACCTCCCCAACAGCAACCTCCCCAATATCATCCTACCCAACATGAACCTCCCCAACAACCTCCTCAACAGGGTCCCTATTTACGTTCATCCTTCTCTTTACAGGTCCTTAAAGGTGTGGTTCCCGCTTGATGTTGGTGGATTGTCCAGGGATGGCCGACTAACCATTGAACTCGGCACCGGCTCCTTGAGACAGGCCATCGGCATCTTCACCTTTGAGGATTTCCGGCCCATCGTCGACACTAAGTAGGTAAGTGGGTCAGTATGGCTCTAAACAAATCCAGTTTGAATGCGAGGAGACCGAGGGATGCAAGCAAGTGTACGCGCTTGCTTGCTGAACTCTCGAACATCTGTGTGAACGTTGCTGCAGTGCAAGAGACGCACTTCATTTGCGAGGCGGACTGTCGAGTGCTGGAGGGTGAGTTTGTGGTCTTTTCAGCATTCGGCAGCCGCTGTGGCGCTGGAGTCTCTCTGCTAGTTGGACGCAGCCTTGATGCGATTGTCTC
Source organism: Sepioteuthis lessoniana (assembly GCA_963585895.1). Classification (NCBI taxonomy): domain Eukaryota; kingdom Metazoa; phylum Mollusca; class Cephalopoda; order Myopsida; family Loliginidae; genus Sepioteuthis; species Sepioteuthis lessoniana. The sequence continues at coordinate 55,101,906 of OY757918.1, forward strand.
GTTTCTTGTCCCACGTTCCACTGGTTAAGTCAGACTGACCATAAACTTGTTAGGGTCAGTCTGCGGTTAGCTAAGAGGCCTAGTCTAGCTAGCTACGGGAAGTTCAATACCTCCTTACTGAAGATATGGGACTTCCGGGTGGCGCTGGAAAACCTAATTCAGCGGGCGTTAGTGCCAAAGGATCATCGGGTGGTGCTAGAACAATCCCTTTTCAAACTCCTCCCGAAAGGTCGAAGCCCGTTGGTCCATACACAGGTCTGCTGCCAAGGTCCCCGCGATGGGGGTCTGGCTCGCTGAGAGACTGACTTACCTTGGCCGTTCGTTAACGACGGACGCAGTATGGGGCCTTAAGGTGAAGAGCGCCTTTCCTCGCCTGAGGTCGAATCCTGAGGTTGAAGGCCGTCGTAGGCCGAGGGATGAAGCACCGTTCGTCTATGAGTGCTGCAGGGCCATACGAAACCTACCTCGGTCCAGTGACCTTTCTCGGTCCCGAAAGGAGCTGTATCGAGGGTTAGTGGCGGGTTCCGTTTCGGATCCTTTGGTAAAGCGGCTCGGCTGGTCGCTGGAGGAGATTCGCTCTCAGTGGAATTGGGCACCAGGCTCGAGCTTCTTGAACAACTCCGAGTTCTTGCTCACCTGGCGTCTTGTTCGGAATGCATTGGCCCTCAACGACTGGGGTTACAGAGCGTGCTTGGCAGACATGCCCGATTGCCCCTGCTGCGCCAGTGGTTTAGAGGAAACGGCTTTGCACGCCTTCTACTACTGTGAGCGGGTTCGCCTGTTCGGGAGTCACGTCGAGCAGTGGACGGCTCGCATCAGCCCTAGACAGTTCGTGCTACTCGACGTTGATTATGTCATGGACAATGTTGGCCCTCCGGTTCAGGCTGAGAAGCGTGTGGTGTTTTTCGCGATCCTAGCTGTGGCTAGAATGATGATTTGGCAGACGCGAAACAAGGGATTGTATGAGGGTGCAAACCTTTCTCATCGTGATCTGAACTTGTTCTTTAGGCATCAGCTTAGGGTCAAGATTAGATGTGATAGAAAACACTTGGATCGCATAACATTCAGCAAAAGGTGGGTGCATGCAGCAAGCCTGGTTGTATGCAAGGGGGTAACGTTGGAGTCATCCTTCCCACCTCTGCCTGCGCATGACGACGATGGACCGGGTCCCTCGGGACCCCACCCCGGGTAAGTAGGAACTTAAGCATTTCTTAGACCTCTGGACCCCCTAGTTAGTTGTGTGAGGTGAGTCATTGTCGCTATCGGTTTGAGGTTAGTTTTTTCAAGATCCTCCCCATCCCCTATTCTTTTTTCTCCCCTTACCACTTGTCAGCCCCCCAGTTCTTTTGAGAATTTTGATCGCACATTACTGTATTTCATGTTGTCCCCTTTCCTGGCCGCACCCTTTCCCGTTTGTTCTTTTATCCCGATTAGTTTTTTTGGCTCCTTCCCCTATAGGGATAGCTCGGTTTGTTTTTTTTTGTCTACTCTGAGTACCAAAAAAACAGTCGACTCTCCACATCATAGAAGGGGGATGGGAGGGAAACCAAACGGGGTTTATTTTTTGTTTACTCGGGGCTTTTTCTCCAATCCCTCATCATGTCTCTTCCAAATTGTATATATGTCATTTAGTTCATCAGGGTTTTAAGTAGGGTTTTCATTGAGCGAATGTTGTATTTTGGTAATTGTTGCGCGCCTGGTGATGTAAGAATGAATTCATTGTATAAAATGGTTGGATGTCGATTGTGGGCGATGAGTGTGACTAGCTAGGGCTCCATAGAATAATACTGTTCTCACCTCTCCCCTTCCCCCCAAAACTTTTTGGGCCTTGTGCTCACTGAAAACATGTATTCCTTTCACATATGTTTTGAGAAATAAATCAGTTTTAGCTGGACGTCAGCCAAGACTGTGGGGGAAATCCGATTCTGCCCTGGTCACTCTACGACTGAAGCCTAATCAGCAGCAGCTGCCCATGAGGCACTGCTTAAGGCTTCTCTTAAAGCCGACGTCCTGATTCCAGTCAGCAAACGACGCCGGAATACAACCAGCTGCTGACGACGAAAGAACATTCTCAGTCTCTCAGCTTAAAAGCCATTTTCAGGGCTACTCAGAAAGTCTATTCAAATACCTCCTGAGACGGCACAATCCGACTACCAACCTCTCAATCTAACAGACCTTTTCAGGACTAATGCAGAAAGTCTAACCTAATACTCTTTGAGACGGCACCAGCAGCTACATTCTTGCACCAGCGACCACTTCCCTGCAACAGCACTACCTCTCCTGCACTGGCGACCACTTCTCTGCAGATGCAGCTACCAGCCCTGCTCTAGCGACCACCTTCTTGTAGCAACGATTACCTTCCTGATTTCGCATACTGAGTGATATTACAATAGTATTTTAACACATACATAATAGTGGTAGCAGACTGGAGATATAAAAGAAAAAAGGTCATTAACTCCCTTGTCTACCAAAGAATTCTGCTAATGGCCTCTTGGTGGCGTTGGCAAACGTATATATAAGAAGGGCGCGCAAAAGTCAAAGTCTCTTTTTCTTTGCAGCATGCCTTGACACCAGACCAGATTCTGTCCTCTGGGACAGGGGATATTTTCATTCCCAACAGACCTCGTGTCACATTGAACACGATACCATAGAATAATACGCTTCTTAAATATGTCTTTACAAAAAGTTCAATCTCTTTTACACGTGCGTACGCTAAGGACATTTCTTCACACACACACACAAACATACCTTGTGTACTCCTTTTGAATCTCATGTTGTTATGTCATTCTTACATTCATTCCATGAAGTTTGCTCAGGCAATAAAATATACTATAGCTAATCCGTCGTGGATTATTCTTGCATTAATTCTATACGAGGGAACAATGTTCAACCAATCACCATTTCTGAATAGACGTCCCTACTAGATATAGTATTAAAATTAGACGGTTCGTATAGAGGTGATTTCAGAGTTCTTAATAGCATTATTAAGACTGACTATTACCCAATGCTATAGTTAAATGTCAACGCTTCATGGACATTCTCTTGTAATTTGCAAATCGGCAGTTAAAAATAGCTTGAATGCCATTGGCTTATTTTTTTAAGTTGATCCGTAACTGTTCTTTTGTTGGTATTTAAACGACCGTGCATGTTTCACTTAGTTAATTGTAAATTTTACACCGTTTCCTGGAGGAGTAGTGAAGCCTGTAAAAAATTAATGTTTGCTTTTAATCCTTCACAATAGGCAGACTAGCTGGTGTATGACGTTCAACCTTTTTTTGACTGACTGTGAAACAGAATAACAGACTGGGACCCAAGAAAAGCCGACTACCTACAGACTGTTAACAGCATAACGAAAGACTCACAGACTAACAGACTGTAGCTGGTGTAAAAGCAGACTGACTAAAAAAAGATAAGAAACCAATTCTGGGCTTTTCTTCCCTGGTTTTCGCGGGAGAAGAAAAGCTCAGAATTGGTTTCTTTCCGTTCTTTCCTTTTAACGAAAAGGTTAAATTTCTCAGAACACCGCTGTTAAAATTGTTTAGAAGCCCCCAAAATAGATACATCTACTGGAAGCGAAAAGAAAATCATATCAGTTTGTGAGTGCCTTCGCGCCAGAAATTTGAAACAGGAGAAAGAAAGGAGAAGCGAAAGGAAAATTATATCAGACTGGGAAAATCTAGCGACAGAAATTTAAAACAAAAGAAAGGACAGAGACAAGAGAACTTTTAATTCAGACACCATATTAGTATTTCTGTAAAAAATTGATTTATCATGAACAACTTTTCTGTGTTTCGGTCCAACCTTGAGTAAGTCCATTTGACATTTCAATTCTTTCCTTTATATCCTTTCTGCTTCATTTTGGTATTACATAAAATGTTGTGATTTTTGCTCATCTATGTACAGCAAAACTTGTGCAATGTCAGTAGAAATATATTTGCTAAATTTCTTTCTTTCGAAATAAACTATTTGTGGTGGAATAATTGTTTGTTCGTGTCTGAAATATTGTTGTTGTTTTTTTTTTGTATGTTAATAGTTGAGTAATTCTTCTGCTTCCCTTGTTTCGAGACTTTGTTAATTTCACTCCCTTTGTTTTTGTACCCACGGGTGACACGCTCGGGGTAATTCGAAAAAATTCTTTATGTAGATTGTGTATTCGTCTGTCGATACGATATATTAGTTAATAGCGATGATAAGGCGCAGCATCAACAAGACTTAGAGTGTTCAGTATGTTCAATGAAAACAAAGTTTTCCATAGTAAAATATATATTCAACATGCTTAAGCTTGACTTCCTGAGATTTGATGTTAGTGCGGAACGTCTTTTACTCATTAACAACAAAATTCAGGCGCTGAAGTCATTCTCATATAGTAAAGACTCTAAACGGCAGATTTGTCGGCATAAATTTCTACTGTAAATTGATCCCTATCTATGAAACCTAAGTGTTACCTTCATCGGAGTGTGCCCAGTTGTCTTCTAAATCTTCGTTTAAATTCAGAGACAGAAAAGGAATTCTTTGATAGTGTCGCAGGTCCGATAAATACATCGATCCCACAAACATTTATGAAAGGGAGGAGTGGCATGACACTGATTAGGCAAGGATGACAAAAGAGAGATCGTTAAGTTCAAAATGCCAAGTCTTTATTGAGTGAAATAGCTGAAGAATTTGTGCGAGTGCAAAGTCGCTGCGGCTGAATATTATCAATGTAGTCTCTGCGGTGGAGAAAGTCCCTGATGTCGAATACAGTCCGTGTTGGAATCGAAAGTGTGCACTCAGCTGTCTAGTAGTTCTTAGCGACAGCGAGTCTAGAAGATCAGGATCAAGTCTTGATGCTCTGGGCAGGTCATAGGTTTAGCTGCGTGGTCAGGTATCTAGAAACGGTTGGAGAGTCGGGCGTGTTGGGTCGTGGAAGCCGGATGCTCGATGTCCCTGTTTGTTAAGTCACTGGTTACCGGAGGGGGGTACTTGATGTTGCTCTTAAAGTGTCGACGATAGTCCTAGCAGAGTCGTTTGATCATTGACTGGTCCTTAGCTCCGAGTGTCCGTGGCATCACGCGATGTTGTTATATCATTGTCCCTGTGGTACTAGCAGAAAATCCTTTAAAAAGATTGAAGAGAGGAAGCAAGACTTATAAACCTGAAAAGGAATGTTTAAAGCTTTCGAAATTTATCCGAAAAAGAACTATTTGAGAAGCTGCAGCTGTTGATTGGACCCTGGGATCTGCTGCTACGGCGGAGAAAATGCGTCTGGTAGGTTTGTGCTGGTACCAGTGAAGGAAGCTCGAATTACTCCCTTCGCCTTCGAGCCAGAGGTCGGGTGCCAACTGAATTTTTGTAGTCAGTGTCTATTGCTTTTATAGCAATGAGGGGCTTGTGTAGTTGTTGGGTTCGCACGTGACTGAATTTTGACAGCTTCTCTTTAATTATATGTAATAATGAAATTAATCATTACACCGTTGATATAAGCGTACAAATACAATCCGTTTCACTCAACAGTTAGAAACTACTTTCGAGACGGTTTGCAAAATTAATTCATCTTGAAAATAGCCTCTGAGTTGATACTGGAAAATTCCATTCCCCATCGAACTTGGCGATGTTCTCTTTGCTGATACCGGGGTTCGTTTCTGGTAGCGGTGAAAAATTCCGTTAGCTGACGGCATAGATGACTTTGTGTTATTTAAAATAGAATTTTTGATTTAAGTAGTTAGTTGGCTTCGATTTTAGTGTGGTATAGCAAACTTCAGACATAACAACAACTCTGGTTCACAAACTACCTGCAGCCACAGATAATCAGCTGGTCACTGACAGTAGATAGTATGCAGTTGTGGCTACATTGCATCAAGTGAGTGAATGAATAGGATTCTTTTCAAAGTAATTGTCTCAGGCATATTAGACTGTGGTTCACTTTTGTCATTTTATCAAAAGTGACTATGTAGTGTTATTAGTCAATCACAAACCATTATAAAGATCCTTCCATAGTCCTACACCTGCAAAAAATCAAACCCTCAGCAGCGACCCCTCCCAGTATTCACAGAATACATTGTTGACATCAAACACATTAAAGATAAGATGACCAAAATGTTGTGTCGAATTGCATGTCCAGACCAACATTAGCAGTATAGACAAATACCTGTGATTTACCATGGAAGCTGTCAAAAGACAAAAGAATTAAATCATACCCGAACTTAAAAGAGTTCTCATTGTCCAATAAAAATAGTACAAAATATTGTGTGATATTTCCACCGCATCCCTAGAGCTTTCATGCAAATCTATCTTTAATAGCCTGTATTCACTAATCCACTGTAGATTTGGATCATCAATAAAATTGATCAAGTCCAGGTAATTTGGTCTTAAAATGGAGATTTGGCGCCTCGGATGATGTAATGGTTAGCAAGCTAGACTAGCAAACCTACACGAGTGAGTTTGAATCTCATTGGGTACCCCGTTCATACAGCCTTGTCTCATATCTAAGAAAAAAAATAAGTTAAGTAAATTACTAAAATGGACTGATCCATAAAACACGTACTGAGTGCGTAGTATGTCAACAGCTGCAAGTCTATACAAAATCTCCATTTAAATATTTTGAATAACCATCACTTAGTTTCCAGATTGTAAACATGGATACTGTGGGATCGCTTTTGGAACGAAATAATTCAGATCTCTACTTAAGCTTTTAGCAATAGGACAAATCGTTGTGCCTTGTTACATTAAGAAATGAGTAGAACAAATGAGTGGACGAGAATATTGATGTGAGTTTTTAAAAAATTAATGACAGTCAGAGAGATAACCCTTGTACTGTGAGTCGTACAACTCGAAGAAAACAGTAACAAATGTTAAAGCAGGAATAAAGCATTCAACCTGAAGTTTCGAGGTCCAGTTGGTGCAGGAGGAAGGAATAGATGATAAAGGAATAGTCTCCTAAAGGAAAAATGGCCAATGATTGAACGCGTGTTATATTGTCATATGCAGTATCATAACGACACAATAATTAAACAGACCAACGAAGTCTTCTTTAACAAAGTATACACCTCTCACTTTATTGTAAGGGTTCGAAAAGGTTCTTCAAGGTTTGCGTGTGAGAGGGAGCTGGAGACCGAACAGAACTGCAATATATTGGCCCCCACTCTTACGGCCGTCAGCGTTGTGTCTTTCTCGTTCTCCAGGGCAGCTCAACCGGAGGCCCAGAGGCCCACTCTGCTGGCTTTCTCTACCACATCTTATCAGCAACTTCTCTGGACCCCAACTCATCATGGGCTCCCAGGGCCCCTTCGGCCTGGTGTGGCCTTCCCTACCACATCTCGTCTATAACTCCAACTCCAACTGTCTGACTTCTGTCTTGACTGAGTTATAAAATAGTTCAACATCCACTCAATCGCCTACTCAATCTTTGGAATGGCATTTTTGATCGTCATCAAGCGGAAATAACTATCATGCAGTTCACAGGTCCCTCTCTTCCGGTGCATCACTCTATAGTGGCACAGTGGGACCTTCACCTTGTCCCATATTATCAGCTTTAATCCACCCACGCGATCTCTTTCGATTACTGGCCATTGGAATGTGTCACTTCCTTCCGGTGCATCACTTTAGAATGGCATGTTTACCCGGGCCGAAGGCCAAAATACAACACACGCTCTCTTCATGTTGATGATCTGCTCTGCTGCTATATGAATGAGGAAAAGAGGTCGAAAGCGCGTTACACAACCTTTTTATTGTCCGGGAAAGTCATCCGAGCATAATAGCATAAAATATTCCCATTGGTCGAAAATATAAAATAGAAACCTCAACGGCCAAAAGAATTCCCGCGCTAAGCAATAATTTGAAATTCTTTCTTTCTGCTGCAAGAGCTCCGCAACCAGAACGAATGTGGGAAGCACATGATGTTCGACAATAACATCAGTTTTACAGAAAGAAAGAAAGAAAGAACATACGGGTCTCACAACACAAAGTATAAAATACAAACAATGACAGAATACATATATAAACAAGGTGAATCAAATAAAATGAGTCCAGGACAGTTTTTTTTCCGGCCAGTGTATCGTTCTTCCTGTTTTGTTTTGTATAGTGGTGATGAATCAGGTGTGGATGGAGATGAAAATATGTGTGTAAGGGCTTAAGATTGTGCGTGTTAACAACGTCCAAAATAAATGATGTCACACTCAAAATAGGCCTACAGGAGTGAACATAGTCCCAGGTAAAGCAAGATTAGTACAGTAGAGGAGGTAGCTAGATGATCGACGTCCCGGTTTTTAAAAGTATATTACATAAACCGGGGGGTCGATGTGGTTGCTAATCCGTACAGTGAGTCGCATATGGATTAGATGCTTTTATGCCAACGCGAGAAACAATCCGTACAGTGAGTCGCATATGGATTAGATGCTTTTATGCCAACGCGAGAAACGATCGATACAAGTTAATACATATCTTTAGCGCGTTGACATTTAAGGCAAACGCGAGCCCAATCAGTAATAACACGACGCATGTTAGGCCAAAAGAAACGGGCCGTAATAAGTATTGCCGAAACAGCGACACCTGGATGTGATAGTGAGGGCAAAATGTCAAACACAGAACGTCGATGTTGTTTGGGTATAAGGGCCAATGAATACCAGTGGCTATATCGCAGAGAATAGTACCTTCCGAGACAGGAAGTGGTAGCTGTGAAAATTCACAGCAGGAATATTCGTCAGAAGTTAAATCTAACGAATCCAAAGCTGGCTGATCCTGCACAATGGCAGTTAAATTAATCTTGCAAGTGGAGGGGACATACCACAAAACAATAAGCGTTGTTGCCGCTCGGGCGAAATTTCGTGAACTTGGAAAAAACGTCAACCTGAGCAATAATGAAGAAGAAAAATTTTCTTTTTTGTTTTTGGTATGTGTGTGTTAAATATGCTCAGGAAGGAGGTAAAACAAAATTGACACTGACCTGTATTAAAAAAAGAAAAAAGAGTCCTCTGAAATGAGAGAAAAATAAAAATCGTGCAATACAACAACATTTTTCTCTTTTTTTCTCTTTTTTTTCTCTTTTTTCTTTTTTTTTAAGTTGTCGCACGAAAATAGCGAGCGAAAAACGTCATCATCAACAGCTTGCCGTGTCGTAGCTTTTATAGTAGTAAACTTGGTGATGTATAAACGGGGTAGTGGTATTAATTGCTGGTCTCCTGTCTATAATCTCTCCTCGAAAAAGTCAGCCATCTTGCTTTCTTCCTGGGGTTGAAATATGACGAAACTAGTTGGCGGCAAATTGAAAACTCACAATATCTCGTCGAGCTTCAATCACGCCGGAAGGTCACCATTTTAGCAACATGATAAATAGTTGTGCATTGTTACTTAAAGAAAGGAGTAAGACAAATGAGTGGACGAGGATATTGAGTGAGTTCCAAAAACTTTAATGTTACCCAGAGAGATAACCCTTGTACAAATCGAAGAAAACAGTTGCAAATGTTAGAGTAGGAATAAAGCATTCAACCTGAAGTTTCGAGGTCCAGTTGGTGCAGGAGGAAGGAATAGATGATAAAGGAATAGTCTCCTAAAGGAAAACTGGCCAATGGTTGAATGTACTCTCTTCATGTTGATGTTCTGTTCTGCTGCTAGAATGAGTGAGAAGAGAGGTCGAGAGCGCGTTACATAGCCTTTTATATTGCCCGAGAAAGTCATCCAAGCAGAATTGCATAAATTATTCCCATTGGTCGAAAATATAAAATCGAAACCTCAACGGCCAAAACAATTTCCGTGCTAAGCAATAATCGAAATTCTTTCTTTCTGCTACTAGCTATATTTCCTAACCAGTATTGATCGCTCAACGTGATGAATCGACGAAATTACAGCATGATCATTGACCGAAGCCTTCGTGAATACATAAGGCACCTACTACCGAATTCCACTGTATAACAGAGGTAGCTAATTCGAAACCGAATCGTTTCTCGATTAAATATTATTAGTTACCATGGACTGAAAACGATTCTGTATTATCCTCAAAGTAATAGTTTGACTGAGAGAGCTAATAGCACAATTAAGACATCTATATTAACCCGTAAATACTCATGGCTGAAAGTTTTAGCAATTGTTCTCCTGAACGCCTAATGAATCTGGTTTTCTCCTTTTACTGCAATTACCGGTTCCTCAATTTTAAATTCTAAACTGATGGTTGATTGAGCTGATACAGAGACAGACACCTCATGTAGTCATTAGCGAATTACGTGATACTATGTCACAATTTAATGTGCACAATTGCACTAAAGGACATTAGCATAGCAGTATTCCTTTATTCTAAATGCATTGATGTACTGTAACAAAGTGTAACTCAGAGTTGATCTGATTGGAAAACGTTTAGAAGCGACATATACTGATCCTTACAAACTTTTGACACGGTCAAAGAAACAGTTCTTAAACAATCAAAAATAATCGTAGCGTTGTCCATGTTGTAGATGACACGACATATCGAGGGGAACGGTACTGGCTCATCCTGTAAGCAAACAACACAAACACAAGCAGTTTGAGTTTTTTGGTACTATTGTTTATTTTAGTGGTGAAGTGTGTGAAGCATTGTGTGTGATACTGATAGTTTCTTGATTTTCTTAAATAGGCTTTGTATTTATCTGTTACCCGAAAAGCAATTCTAATGTCTTTGAATCACTTCAAAGAAACGGATTATATGGGGATTTTTATAAGTCCCGAAAAGCCCGATTTATTCCTACATTTTGTAAAAGAATAAACCGTACTTCAACATCAGTAGGGAGGTGGGTGACAGCTTTTGAAGAAAGGAGACGAATGACTTTTAGTGTAACAAAATTTATATACAACAAACAACAAACAGGGTTTTACACCAAATGGAACAAACAACGAATATGTAAGAGTTCAAAAAAGAGTTCAAGGTTCAGATAGGTGGTTGGGTTTTGTAAGGTTTGTGAGGTTTGTGAGGTTTAGGCGAGGTTGCAAGTTTAGGTTGTAAGGTTGTAAAAATGAAGTTATGTAGGGTTAGGTTATAAGGTGTAAGGTGAAGTTGTAAGGTTGTAAAGTAAAGTTATAAGGTAAAGTTATAAGGTAAAGTTTTAAGGTAAGGTTTTGCAGATAAAATGCCTGCTGGAACTTAGCTGTGTGTCCTGTTCCTTTTAACTCAGCACGTGCGTTCGTCGCTCTAGGCTCCTGTCTGTGTGTTGAAAGTACCAAATACGTTTCCCGTCAAGGGCTGCTAGCTGTGTGTTGAAGGTACCAAATAAGTTTGCCGTCAAGGGCTGCTATGAGTGGACCTGTTGCTAACAGCAGTGGGAGTGGAAAAAAGAGGAAGAATCTTCAGTTGGAGCACTTTTTATTGTGGAAACCACGTGACCCCAAGGGGCTGCTGATATTCGGTGAAACAGAATCACCAGTTCCTTTACAAATTTCCACAATTAAATAGGTGGTCAAATAACCACCCATATTTGTTTACTAGCCTAAATTCAGAAATCAAAAAATGCCAATCTCAGCCTGCAAATGGTTTAAACGGACAATTCACATTTGATTTTTCTTAGCTAAAGCAAAAACATTCAAAAACTAATTTAACTTAATTTTAAATTTCGTGGCAGGTGTTTTTATATTCTTTCCAACAGGAGACCTACTCTGTAACACTGAAGTACGTATACAGATATCAATAGACAGACTGAAACTAAGTATCAAGACCGCGAGCGAGACGGAAAGGCCAGAACAAGATAATGTAGATAGTTTAGAAAAGAAAGTTACAGACGACAAATGCTTAAGTACCGTGATGTTGATAACGACAATAAACAAATCCAAGTCAGGTTAAAGAATTACACGGAGAAAATTTGACTTCTCCCAAACAGGTTGCCATACCAAGAACCCATTCCGCCCAACAATTTACCATAGCTGGAAGAAGCATAGGTGGATGTACATCTTTCACAGGGTTATTAGTGCTATGTGAACTAAAAACAGCTTAGTCCAGAATTTGAAGAGTCGCTGTGTCTATTTCTTATGAAGATAACCATTAGACCACGAGCGCCTTCCTCCTTTTTTTTTTTTCGTTTCAGAATCCAGTTGAGTCTATTACGTAGCAATTCAAAGAATGGAAATTGACCCAAAAGTAGAGTGATCATAGAGATTTCAACGTAGAGAGTATAAACCGACAATCTCTTTCTCTGACTCCTTTTCGCTGACACACTAAATAGTCACAACAGAAACAATTCAACATGTGAAAACTTCAAAAACCTACATAAAATCACTTAATACTATGTTCGGTTCGTTCGACTTCAAACACATAAATATTATCGGATTTTTTTTTTACCAAAGTACAATATAGAAGAGACAATGTTTGCTTTGGTTGGGTTTTTATGGTATATCAACCATTGTAGGTTATTAGATGCCTGTTTATCCTACCTAGATATCCTGTTTATACATATATATCAAATATGTATGATTTGTAAACACATTTTGTAGATAACATTTTTAAACAAGATTGAACTCATTTTTTTCTTGCACTCAGTTAAATGGTTTCAAATATTTCTATCTATCACGAATAATTCTGTTTGCTATTAATCATTTGTTTGCGCAGAGTTAAATGGTTTCAGGTGTTGCTATGTAATACCAACAATTTAATTTAACATCAATCACTTGTTTGCACACATTTAAATGGATATACGTATACGATTTATAAGTGAATAGTTTGTAAGCAATTTCATTTTCAAATGAGAACTAATTTCTTTGCATTTGTTGTTATTGTTTCTACACAGTTAAATGGTTTCAATTATTGTTATCTAACCCTGATATTCCTATTCAACAGTAATCGTTTGTTTGCAGACAGTGAAGTGGTTACAAGTATTGCTATTTAACACTGATCATTTGACACTATTTATTCATTTATTTGTACACTGTCAAATTGTTCCAAGTATTGCTATGTAATACCAATAATTCAATTAAGGCATATAGAGTTTCAAGCATTGTTATTTAACACTAATAGTTCAATTCAACATTACTTATTTGTTTGCACACAGTTTAACGGATACAGGTATTGATATCTACGAGTAACAATTCAATTAGACAGCAGTCATTTGTTTTACACAGTAAAATAATCAAACAGTTCTATTTCTAACAATTCGATTTAACATAAGTTGTTTGCACACAGTTGAAATAGTCAAGTAGTTGTATTCGACCCATAGATAGGACCCTATCAGGTGCTACTACTACTACAACCTGGGAGCAATGGTAATGAAGAGGTACTCCACTTTCCCCAAAGCTCTAGGGCTGGAGCCTCGCCATCAGACGGTTAGTTCTCTCGAAGTTTTGTTAGAAACAAAATTTCAAGAGTCGTTCCACAATTTACAACACAAAGAAATAAACAACGCAGACAAAAGAAAATTCACAACATAAAACACATAATTTCATATACTAAACAACTAAACAAAAACAATACAAAGTGGAAAAAAATTTCGTATATCGTTTGTTATGTATTTATGTGTAATACAAATATAATGCGAATGTAAGTGTGTGTTGTTCGAACATGTCTGTGTGTAATTGCGCTGAAAAATGAAAAAGTACAGCAAAGTATTCGTCTGCCCACTAGTTAAACATGTGTATCTGTATACTGAGGTGATTTTGAGGCCCATGTGAAGTTTAGAATCTCGAAGTGTGACAAATATACCAATTATATTATTGCAATGACTGAATTTTTGTAGGCTTCCATTTTAGGCTGCGTATCTGAAATAGTATGTGGCAAAATGTTTGGAGCTATGTGTCTCTCGCTGGGAAGAACTGAGAATGAGAATGAAAATTGTTACGTTATCTTGAGCACTGTGTCGCTAGCTGGGAGAGCGGATAATGAGAAAATGAGCAATCGAAAGCGTAGACGATATAGGCACCATGTCACGTGATCGGCTCTGAATGCAAAATTTATTTTTGCACGAGACAAATTAAAAATGCGCGTACGTAATTGAAGGCACACGACACGTGTCAACTCTGTCCAATCAAGTTCCCGAAACAATTTAATTGACCGACGCCACACAGTTTTTGTTTCGGAGACAGGTGAGTCAGTAGAAATTTTGTTAAGAAACTGGTGATCCTGTTTCACCGAATATCAGCAGCCCCTTGGGGTTACGTGGCGTCCATTATAAAAAAAAGAGCCCCACTGGAGATTCTTCCTCTTACTTCCTCTCCCATCGCTGTTAGCAACAGGTCCTTTCGTAGCAGCCCTTGACGGCAAATGTATTTGATACCTTCCACTAACCAGGACCCAAGAGCGACGAACGCACGTGCTGAGTTAAAAGGAACAGGACACACAGCTAAGTTCCAGCAGGCATTTTATCTGCAAACCTTCACCTTACCAAACCTTCACATAACCTAACCTTACCAAACCTTACCTTACCTTAAACCTTTACCTTATAACTTTACCTGATAACAACCTTACAACTAAACCTTACAAACCTTACAAAACCCTATCACATATCGGAACTTTGAATTCTTTTTTGAACTCATACATATTCGTTGTTTGTTCCACTTGGTGAAAAACCCTGTTTGTTGTTGTTGTATATAAATTTTGTTGCACTAAAAGTCGTTCGTCTCCTTTCTTCAAAAGCTGTCACCCTGCTGTTGAAGTACGGTTTACTCTTTTACAAAACGTAGGAATAAACCAGGCTTTTCGGAGCTTATAAAACCCCCCATATAGTTGCAGATAAAACGCATATTGCAATTCTTGCGAATAAAAACGCAAATTGTTGGAGTTGGGCGACTGGTTTGAAGTAAGGAATCAAATACAAAAAAAAGGAAGAGAAATTACCTTCTTCAGAATTGAAAAAAAATTGGAACATGATATTCAGAATGGCTGAATTTAAAAACCTTAAAGGTGTAAACACCCTGCTTGCCTCTAGGGACCTCCTTAAAAGAAAGATACTTCGGGTTTTTAACTACCTACAGACCGGAGAAAATTTAACAAAATCTCTATTCCAAGTAGAAAAGGAAAGGGTTACAGCTTGGTCGAAAGAGATAGAAACTCTTAACTCCAAAATTTATGACGCCTGTGTAAAGGCGGACATAGATTTAACAAGAGTGCCTACTTGGAAGATGAGGAATCGGAGTCAAGTTACCAACTTGAAGTCAACTGTAAACTGGACGAAGGCGAGTACTCGCTCACACATTCCAACCTCCCGCATAGTAACAGTAGTAAAAATACGGATAAGGAAGGAGACCCGTCTATTTTTAAAATACACACTTATATTCCCCCCACCGCGACTACAATGTCCGAAAATCAGTGGGAGAATATCTAACAAGTTTGAATTTTAAAATTTCCTGGCACAGTTCTACTACTGTCTCTTCAGTGAGTTAGGATAAGGCCAAATTGTCTCTTTTAAAGAACTATTTGACTGGTTATGCAGCTCAACTAATTTCTCATTTGACTTTAGAGGAGGCTAATTATGAAGTCGCCAGAAAATTATTAACAGAAGAATTTCTGGGTATACCTCTAATTGTGGACGAGATATTCAAACAACGCTTCTCCCAAATACGACGCGAATTTCATCAACGAGAAACAATTTTTGTCTGAGACACGTGCAGATTTATCAGAGCTAAGAACTTCATATAACCTGGATTTTTTTGAGGAAGAAACACCAGGATCTAGAACTATTAGCCACAGAGTATTCGCTAAATTACCGTCCATTCTCCAAAGGGAGTTGGTGTATAAGGTTGGCACTAATTATCCAACTATAAAGGATATATTTGATAACTACAATGAGAATATCAAAACCCTAATAAAAAGCAGCAGAAAAAATAATTTTAACCCCGAAAGGAATAATGCCTATCCAAGCAAGGAAAAAAAACAATAATCCCAAGGCAGAGAGTAAAAACGTCTCTGCACTGGAAAATTTCACCACGAGGGCGGACAGCATTCCCAGTTGCTGCAAACTTTGCAAAAAAGTGGGTCACCCTATGAGTCGCTGCTCGACATACGCTAGTGCCCAGACTAGACAAGCTAGGTGCAGAAAATTAAACATATGCACACTGTGTACTAGCACCAGACACAAAACGAAGGACTGCCTAGGGAAGCGGAACAGGTTGCCCTATAAATGTTCGCTATGTAACTCGAGGAATCATGTAACCCCACTTTGTGACAAGGCGGAAGAGAAAAAGAATTCAGCATTGTCCATTAATGTGTGCAACAGCTCTCGCACCCTTAACCAACCCTTCATCCTACCTATGGTATCCCTTTCAGTGTCCAAGGGCAGACAGAAACACAACGTCAACTGTTTGCTTGATACCGGCAGCCAGAGGTCATACTTTTCCAAGGGGGTGGCGGAAAAATTAAAATGCAAAAAGCATTCCTTCACCCCAGGGGATTACGAAGTAAGCACCTTCTTGGGTACGAGGAAGAAGAGATTAGCGGAGGTTGTACTAGGTATTCAAGTGGATAAGGATCGAACCTTTCACCTACCAGTCCTAGTGGACGAGGACTTCGACATAAACCTGAATATTGATCATTTCGGCGAGGTAAAGAAAAACTTAAATAATCTAAAGTATAAATTAGCCTTCACCGATAATGGCAGTGATCAGGTACGCGTACATGGACTCATAGAAGTCGATATAATCCAGTTCATGGACATGAAGATGATCAAATGCATGAATGGAATAGCCTGGGAATTTCCTACAGGCATCGCCCCACTGGGTAACAGTCATCATTTCCTCTACCAGGAACAGATTGCCCGGGTGAGAGCTAGGAAGAGCGCCCCGGAGAACAATTACCAGACTATCATTACAGGTTATTCCTCCTGTCCCAAGGAGCGAGTAAATTTTGTTTTAAACCCCCAAAAAACTTATCCGGATGCGTTTTCAGAAAGAACTCAAGATGTAAGATATGCGAAAAAAAAAAAAAAATCAAATTCAAATCACAAGAAATCTACAGAGGAATATTATTACCTATTTTGAACAATTATAATACATCGTCATTCTCATGGCTTTCTCCTCAGGCGGGAATGTGTAGAAATTTTGTTAAGGAACTGGTGATCCTGTTTCTCCGAACATCAGCAGCCCCTTGGGGGTCACGTGGTGTCCATTATAAAAAAAAACAAACAGCCCCACTGGAGATTCTTCCTCTTACTTCCTCTCCCACCGCTGTTAGCAACAGGTCCTTTCGTAGCAGCCCTTGACGGCAAACGTATTTGGTACCTTCCACCAGCCAGGACCCAAGAGCGACGAACGCACGTGCTGAGTTAAAAGGAACAGAACACAGCTACGTTCCAGCAGGCATTTTATCTGCAAACCTTCCCATAACCTACTTAACCTTACCAAACCTTACCTTACCTTAAACCTTTACCTTATAACTTTACCTTATAACAACCTTACAACTAAACCTTACAAACCTTACAAAACACTATCACATATCGGAACCTTGAATTCCTTTTTTGAACTCATACATATTCGTTGTTTGTTCCACTTGGTGTAAAACCCTGTTTATTGTTGTTGTTGTATATAAATTTTGTTGCACTAAAAGTCGTTCGTCTCCTTTCTTCAAAAGCTGTCAACCAACTCCCTACTGCTGTTGAAGTACGGTTTATTCTTTTACAAAACGTAGGAATAAACCGGGCATTCGGGGCTTATAAAAATCCCCATAAGTCTTTGATCCTATTTATCTAGAATTCTTTTTTTGCTCCACGTGGTCATCGCCGGCCATTTAAAAAATATACAAGTGTAAATCCTATAGTTTAATATCATATCCAGGACACTCGTTGGGGAAGTCTTATCCCTCTAAAGAAATGTTGGTGTATTCCACAGCCCCAGTCGACTGGGCTAGAAGAGAAAACGTTTTCACTTAAATTGTTTATTCTTATTTATGTTTATTGTAACGATATAGATATGTATGTCGCGACCTGTCAAAAAGCGTAAACAAACCAGATCACTCAAAAACCCTTAAAAACGCTACATCCGGCTACGAATAGAAATGATAAAATCATCCGTAGCCCTGACCTGCCGTAACAGCGAAGAAAGAAAAATCTACATTTTTTCAATATTAATAGTGCCCGTCTTTCGAAAGTCACTCTATTAAAATAAAGTGGATGATCTTTTGAAGCCTATCTCAGGCTAAAGAAGGACTGTATTTCCACTTCTATTTTTTATAGACGAACTCTCTATACATGCGGCCCTGTAGCGTGCTACAGCCTTAGCTCTGTATAAAGCCCCTTTCGGCAGTCAAATGGCGAGCTCACGAACCCTTTCGTACGGGCACAGTCCAACAAAGGCAGACTTGAGGCCGTAAGGCTCCCACGTTCGGCTGGGCCACCTTCGGATGGTCGAGCTGCATCATAGTCCAGCAGGGCTCGAGCCCGACCTTCCCCTCTCCAAACCCCCCACTATAATCGACCTTCGGGTCATTGACCTTGTATCAAGTCCTGTCTGGTGGGAGGCAGTGACAAATATTGACTCACTCGCGATCTACTTGACTGGGCCACACTTTAGTCGTCCGTGTTGGCAAGTCACAGTCTGGCCGGGCGTGTCCTTGCTAGGGTGGTAGTCAGTAATGACCGGCATCCTCGAGTCTCAGGGGGCCGTCCCCCAGTCTTTAGTCCTCTCCGGATGTGTTGGGTTTATCACCTGGCGCCTGAGGTGCCCCTCTTTAGGGGAATGCCGACGGAGCCCAAGGCATTTTGGGGACCGCCGGGGGCGTGTGTGCAACGGCTCTGCACCCGGACCCACCTAGAAAACGGCCTTGTGCCACAGTTGTACGCTTGGTAGGGGTGTATGACAAATACCACTCGCCCGTTGGTATGATTATCTAGAGTCCTGACGTGTTAGCGAAACTCTTAAGGCGTAATCCTACATCTCGTGGTCGCATTCGCCTTATACCATCATAGACATGCGAAAAGGTCCTTTTAAGGAATATTAGAGGTCTCCATCCTGAGTGTTGGAGTATCTCTGACAGTTCTCGCGTACTCGTCGAAGCAGATGGCTAGGAGGCAAACACGAAGAGGACACTAAAACCACCCGGTCTTAACCATTTCAGTCAGTTTCCCTGTCTGTTCGCTCGGCTTCACAGCGTTAAGGTACGGCAGCCTTAGCCACGGTTTCTCTGTCCGTTCACACGACTTCGCAGCGCTAAGGCACGGCACCTTTAGCCACGGTTTCCCTGTCCGTTTACTTGGCTTTGCAGTGCTGAAGCACAGTAGTCTTAGCCCACCAACAACGACAACCATACCAGCTGACTCTAGCAGCATCGATCATCCATCTGACTCCACCAAAAACGACGACACACCAATTGAACTTTACCAATAACGATAATTCTGTAACCTACAACAAAATAAATTGTCATTTGTTATACTGTTATCTCGCCTTTGTTCTCTTCATTGTCTTCCGGCTGTCAATTTACTCACATGCTTAAATCCCGAATAATTTGCGGGGTCGACGTTCTTATCGGCCCCGCAACATGTATTTATCATGTTAACAAAATCGAAGTTATATTTTCATTTACATTGTCTTTTAATTTCAAGTATACGGAGAATCGGGAATTCTGGAAATCTGGATGACGTATTTTTTAAAGTAGAAATCAACGCAACATTGTTGTACCAATAATATTCTATCTTCTTAACATTTTAAAACTTTTGTGGCACGAATGATTTATTCAAATAAATGATAATTGATGTATAATGTAAAATTAACTACCAATTTAATGATTTTTAAAATTCCATTGCTTTTGGAATAAAAAATATAATTTGATTTTAGTTTTGATATAAAAAATCAAAGTAACTAAGGTTGTTAGAAATAAATAAGATGAAAATCAATTAAGGAATATAGAGTAATTTTCTCTCATTCGTTATTGTCATTTACTCGAATTAATAGGACACAACTTGCTTTCGGACAGCCCACCAGGCATTCACAGCGGGCGGTTGGAAGGTTGTTGAACACTTGGTGTCAGGGGACTGTCCCCCCAGGCTTTACCTGCTTTGCAGGGTTGAGTTGTTTGCTCGGTGTCGGTGGGCCCTATTAGAGGAATGGCGACGAGGCTAAGTTTTTTTTTTGCACGTGTCATGCATGTGTTTCGATTTTTGCGCGGTCCCCACTATAAAATGACCTTGTGCTGCATTATGGCTTAGTGGGAAGTCAGATACATATCCCAACTTGAATTATTATACCATGTCTGCTGAGTTACAAATTTCAGAGGACACAAAACAGCCTAATAACAAGCAAAAGGAAGGCAATGGAATTTTTCAGGATAAAGAAAAAGAAAGCTATGTTTTTTGTTTTTTTTTTAGTTAAAGAAAAGTTCTCAGATGAGCATATCAAAGTAAATAATATTATATTTTGAAGATTAAATTTTATCCATAGTTTGAAAAATCCTTCGATCTTTTTGAAATTAAAAAGAAAATAATGTGAACCACAATTTTTTGTCCTAAACATCAAAAATTAAACATACTTATGCAACTTGAAACTGTAACTTAATTAGTTAATGAGAAAAACGGAAGGAACCCTTACGACAGCGGTAACAATCAGTGCTTCGATTTTCGAATAGGTGTTAGCAATTTTTTCTTATTTTTTATTGGAGGTGGGTGCGCAGACCAACTTACCATGTGCTAACAGAAATTGTGGTAAGTAGATATTTAATTAATTCCAAGAAATGCCAACAACTAATATACTAAATTCTAATAGAAGGGAAAGTTTGAAATACACAAACCAAAAGTTGTTTTAATGTTTAATGTTTGTTTACGTAGAAATGGTAAAACTTTTTCGTTTTCAAAAGTACTCTCTCTCTCTTTTCTTAATGATTACTAATTAATTAGACAGCATTGTCAAACAAAGCTGCTTGTTTCTTTCTAAATTATCTATGTATCTTTCTGTATCAACTCTAGTAATCAGAGGAACCCAAAGTGATTACTGAAAAAAAAAAAAAACAACAACACCAAAAACATTTACTCTGAGTGTACATGTGACACACTAACGACATTATTTTCCCACGAACTCTTCCCTCTACTCCCCTTCACTTTATTAGATCTAAGCGCACTTTTTTCGGCAACATTGGCTTACTGTCTGGCAATACGTATGTAATGCATCAACATTTGACTGAACATCTAGTAAGAGAACAGTGACATAAAAATCGTTGTAACTATAGGAGCGAGAAAAATATTTGTCATATAATGTCGGACACTGAAGAAAATACAGAAGACCCTTTTCCAGCAAAGGTATATTTTTTTTTACTTTTAGGTTCAGTAACGTGTTATTTAATATTTTCACAGCTGAGTTCTTATAATGTTTTAACAATTTTTTAAAACTTCTCTAAATGTTTGAATTTTTCAGTAAGGTTTATTGTTGATATTATTCACATGTCATTAAGATATTTGCATCTATTATGTTCAGTAGACTTTAATTAAAAATTAAGAAAAACTAGGACATTACCGGGCAATAATATTGAAGAAAAATTGATTTTTTTTTCCCTTTAAAATTATATTTATACACTTTTTAAATGACGCGAAACGATGATTAAAAGTAAACGTTAAATTAAAATGAATTAAGTTTACATCCTAAACTGATGTACATACTTAACTTACCCGAAATTATATTGAAATGGTAAACTATATGATATAAGTTTATGTGTAAATCCTACTTGAATGTTACCCTCAAATTCATTGACAATAAATTTATTGCTTAACTCAAACTGAATACGGATAATCAAAAAATGGATACTTGTCCAGAATATCCCCCAACCACTAAGAAGATGGCGACTTGCAACTAATTGTCGGATATAATTTTTGAAACTGCGTTCAGTTAAGAAAAGAAAAAGTATTAAATTTTTATAAATTTATTGTGTATTACCGCAACCCCCCCCCACCGGCGATATATTCTGGACAAGTACTCAAGGAATGTGCTTCATTCAACTCGCTCGCTGGGTGTTCCAAACTTTTAAAAAAGTGCTCAATTAAAACCTTCACTCCGCCCCCATCCATTACTTTTTTTTTTTTTTTGAGCTCAATAACAAAGTTAAATTGTCAATTAAAAATTTTGTTCAAACACCGAAAATTTAGAATGGAAAACTCCAAAAACTAAAACTATTATTTTACATAAGTCGCTCAACAAACAAAAAATGAAAATAACTAAAGAAGACTTAGAAAACTGAGTGAAATGAATGAACATTTTAATCATAGTCTTTTTACCTATATGCTTGTTTACCTTTTTTTATTACTGATTAAAAACGAGTTTAAAAAAAATGATTAAAACTATTTCTCGTTTGTGGTGAATTTTTATTTAGATAATTTAACAAATGAAAATGTAAACTTTTCTGTTTTATACGCGGTACAAGTTTTACCATTGTAGATTTTTGGTTTATTTTTATTTTCTGTCGAGTTCAGAGATGTAAACTTTTTCTTTTCGAATATTAATTGAAACTAACTTATTTTTATTTACATGCCATGCATATTGTTAAATAATTTCACAATATTTCTCTTCTATACTTTTTGTTAGTTGTGAAAGACGGAAAAGTTTCTAATTTCAGCGATTCGCATTTCAACCAGTGACTGTCTTTAACAAAACAAAACTTTTCTTGTTACACTAACAATTTAAGTGGATGTTTTAGTCTAGTATGTGTGTGTGTGTGTGTGTGTGTGTGTGTGTTTATTTTTTAAAATTTTATTTTTATTTTTAGAACTAAACTTTGTTGGTATTAATATTCTTTTTTCTTTTGTTTTCCGCCCTCATGACGATTATTCTATGAAAATCTGCAAACTTCAATGTGTGAAAACGGAAAATCGTTTTATGGTTTTATATTTTCCATTTTAAAGTAATGTAATGTAATTTCTCTACTAGATAAAAATGTAACACGCCTAAAGCCAATTTCAAAGACATGAAAAAATAGAAATAAAAGTTTATTTTTAGTACACGAAGGCTGTTTAGTCGGATAGCAAAAGAAAGAAAAGGGCTCAAAATAAATACTAGTAACCAACTGAATCTTATCTAGTGAGTTATACTGCACACTGGTTGAAGATCAGACTTATTTTCCTGTTAGTCATCAAAGTTTGCTTTAAAATAATGACTTGGAAAGAAATGGTTGTTACAGAATTTCTCGAACTCTGGCAATGGGAAAAATTCAACAACCCCACTTCCAGACACTATTTGGGCTCTACAAGACGTAAGACAGAAAACAATGGTGTGTGTGTGTGAAAATAGCGCTTGTATAGAACATTTCAATAAAGAGAAGTTTCGTTATTTCAATGGTAAGATTATATGCAGATGTCATACTTACATTCATCATCCCGATAAGAGTAAGTTTCAATCTTTTTTTTTTTTTCAAGAAATTTTCATTGAATGCTAACATTAGTCCCAACATTAATCTTATTAACCGGATATGGCAAATTGGAGAGTTGAAGACGTATTTTTTTTATTGTAACTCTTCCACTATCACAATTGTTTTGTTTTACATCCTCTAGAGTTAAATCCAAGTCTATATAAATTTCATTGTTATTATTATTCTGTAAGTTTTCATGTGAGTACGAGTCAGTGGTCTTCGCTGAAGTCTGACAACAATCTTCCTCAGTTCTCCAGCTGATCTCAACAGTGCTGTGGTCTGGACAGTTTCTTTAATGTTTTTCCAAACATTGTTTCCCTCTTGTCTTTTTTCCCCGGCTTTTTAGGATTGTTCCAAGGGCTTAGACTATTGGCATCACTATCACCATGTTCCATAGCTTGTTCATCTCTCTGGTAAGGTCCAGGTATTTAGTTTTTACT
The DNA here is from genome assembly GCA_963585895.1 of Sepioteuthis lessoniana. Classification (NCBI taxonomy): domain Eukaryota; kingdom Metazoa; phylum Mollusca; class Cephalopoda; order Myopsida; family Loliginidae; genus Sepioteuthis; species Sepioteuthis lessoniana. The sequence continues at coordinate 55,125,576 of OY757918.1, forward strand.
TTCATTCTGTCGTCTGTTGGAACGACGCAGTCTACTTGTTGACAAATTCTTTTTATCTATTAAAACTAGAGTCGATCTTTTGGCCAAATAGGGTGGTCTGCGGTGATGCTGAGTTTCCCCTCTTTTATCTATTTCTTTTCTTTTTTGTTTTAGTATAATTTTCCGAAAATGTTGCTAATTTTCTATCGTCAACGTTTAACTTATTAAACACCGTTAGAATTCTTGAATTTAGTTACTGGAAATGCAAGTCGAAATTTAAATAACTTCAATTGTGTCTAACTTGATTTTTGTTCAGTAATATATCTTATAAGAAGAGGGTTTTCTTGTTGGCTGATTTTTTTAAAAAATTTATTTAATGTTATCTTGTTACTACGTTAAGTATGCCATTTCCTTGGATATACTTTCCCTAATCTTTACAATTTTTCATATTTTCACTACAAATTTATATGGTTCGAACATAAAAATCAATTTTCCTCTGAGTTAGACAATGTAAAATCACATGCTAATAAATCTTGTATACATTTTGTAGGGATATTCTTAAAATCTTAGCGAAAAATCAGAATGAAATGTCGACTTACATATTTGATATTGTTTTATTGCAAACGAACAGCTAGATTTTTCTTTTGCATTTTTGAATATATTCAAAATACGTGAGGTAGCTACTGACTTTGATTCAGTTGACAAAAATCATTTATACCAATTAAGCATGTACACACTAACATGGCAAGAATCATTGTTTTAAATAATTTATCTTAATTTTTCATCAAAAGTTTATATAAGTTTCTTGTAGTGAAACATTTTGACTTGAAGAAAACTAGTAAAAATTACTTAAACTCTTTAACTACTGTACTTGATTGAAGTCACAACTAAAAAAAATTTAAATCAAACACGCAACTCATTCAAGCTTCAGTCAAGGGCTCAAAAAACTTTTTTTTATCTATCCCATTAAAAGAAAAGCTGTAAATAACTAATACATTAAGCCTTTTATTTTTTATCTGATGTTATCTCCCTTGACATATCTGGTTTACTGTGTATAAATAGTGCTCAGTCTAAAGAGTTAATAACGTGAGGTTAAGATTCATAATAAATAGTAAGTAAGTAAAGTTGGCGACCATAGTCGAGGGTGATCCGAAGGCTCCCTTTTTTATAGCTACTACACCAAGGTGTAGGGAAGGGCGCTAATAGTATTCAGCCTGAAATATTGGGCTTACAAGTTCAAAGGTAAATGTGAAATATTAATGAATTGCAATCAACAATTAAACTTGACTTATTTTCTTAAACTTTTTTTTCTTATAAAATTGTAATTATACAAATAAAAACAAACTTGATTTTAGATTACTCTGCAACTTTTGACTTTATATTTTATTTCGGTTTGTTTCAAGAAATTGTATAAACTACAGGAATAATTTTGAGAGCTCTTTGAAAGGATCATATAACCCAAATAAAATTACAATTGAATGGAGATCCTTATTTACTAGTAATGATTAATTGTGCTTCAATTTTTCATTTGCATCAAGTGTATGTTTACAATTACATTTTTTGTCTTACAGATTGAACTCCATGTACATCTTGATGGAGCAATCCGAACACAAACCCTGTTGGATATTGCCAAGTAAGCTAAAATGTTTCTGTTTTTTTGTTGTTATTTTTCCCCCAAGACAAAATTCATTGTGACAAAAAGATTGTCATCTTAGTTGTCATTATTTTTTTTACTTAAGTTGCAATAAGAAGTAAATGAAATTTTCATTATTCTATTACCATATAATAAGCAGCACAAATTCAAAACAAATCTTTGAAATTGGAACTCAGTTTTTTAACCCAGGAAGTTTGCACAACCATAACAGTGCCCCATCAATCACTCTATAAAAATATCAAGTTACAAGCCATACTTCACTCTTTTAATCAGAAAAGTGTATGGTTAAATTTGAATTACTCCTGGTGGTTGGATTTCCTAGTCTTGTCAGTAGGACAAAGATGGAAGATACAAGTTTTGGATTTCATTCCCTTGTTTATTATTTCCAATTTAATGCTGTTATGACAAGATTTGCAATAAAAAGCAAACTAGTTGGTCAATAAGCATTTTGGTAGGCATAAAATAGTTTTGAAATTGAACTTTGTAAATTTTTTTTTTTTTTTTTTTTTTTAACCAGAAAAAAAAAAGCAGTTGAGGATTAGTTAACCAGTATATGAGATAGACTGTCGGCAGGCTCAAGTCCTTGAACATACTGTTGAGATGCATCAAGTACACTCATCTGGCAAGAGTTGAACAGACAATTAAGCTAATACTGTAGTTTTTTTTCCTAGTATGGGATCTCTTAGAATTCAAACTGGGAATTTTTAGTTAAAAAAGATGAAAAGAAAGGCAAGAAAAATGTTTCCTATTTGTAGGCTAAAAACTCACTGGTGGAAAGTCAAAAAAAAGAAATCCAAAGTAATTCTTACAATTATTGTAACCTCAAAGATTGAAAGAAGAGATAAGATTCAATGTTTATGAAAAAGAAAATGTAACAAAGGGAAAATGTGTTTAAGAACATGATTCCCTTTATTATTTGAAATCCTTGGATACACTAGGGGTGATGGCGTTGGTGATACAGTTTTTGAATGTGTATCTTATGTTACTGAAATCTGTTGATTTGTTATGTAGCATAATACTCGTAACTTTTTTTTTTTTTTTTTTTTTCCTCGACACTTTCTGAAGAGAGCGGGGGGAGTACAAAAAGCTCATTTACAAAATAATTTTCTTTTAAACTAATAATCTCCATTTCAAGAAATTCTTTTACAATCTGATATATTTTTTTAACTAGTTGAAATCTTAAATCTCTCTACATCATTATTTCATATATTCTATTTCAATCTAATAATTATTTTTATTCCAAAAAATGAATACAAATAGAAGAAAATGTCAAATTATTAACAAAATAAATTGCAATTCATGTTACTCAAATATTGATTGTCTACAGGCATCTATCAGAATTTAATATTTTAATTGTGTGCGTGCATTTAATTAATATAAGCACAATCTATAGGATGCAAAATGATCAGTATGTCCTGGGGAAGAAGTGATTTGGGTCAAAAGTTAGGTGGAAAGGGAATCCACAATTTCCACCATTTTATAGTATAAACCAGTTGCTGTGATGGTTGATTGTATTAATCATTTTATTATCATGTTTAGTAGGACTGCAAGTTTTTCTGTTAGCTGTTAAGTTAGCTAAAATCTTTGAGTGGAAATGTCAGTCAAATTGGAAAGTTCAAGCAAGTGCACCAGAGACCAACACTGGAAGACCAAATGTAAACAAAATATTCATGTCTTGTCACAGGTTTGATTGGAGAAATGAAAACAGTGAATTTGAGGACATAAGGTGGATCTTTGGCTTAGTGGGTAGAGTGTTCGCCAATTGTCCGGGAGACCTGGGTTCAATTACAGGTCACGTCATACCAAAGACTTTAAAAATGGTACTTGATACCTCCTTGCTTAACACTCAGCAATATAAGGTACGTATCAAGGGTAAAGTGGAGCAATCCAGGAAAAGGAGTAGTGCCCTCCCATACATCTCGGTGTAGTAGCTATTGAAAAGGGAGCCCTCTGGTCGCCCTCGACTATGGTCACCAACTTTACTTTACTTTTATAAGATGACACAATAACTTAACGAGATGACCTCACACTAACAATATCCTGAATTTAAATATATAAAGCTTTGCAAATTTTGAAAAAGTTGTCAGAAGTTGGTGTTTCAGTTGGGTCAGGGTAGGTGTCTCTTTGTGTCTCTGTTCATAGACCCTTACAGATTTTCTCTCTCGTTCTACTATATGCAGTCTGAACATTGAATAATATATCTGAATAATGAAGAGATAATTTTCTATAAAAATATTGGACATATTGCTGTTACACCAATACGTTCCAATAACTGTTAATTGTTGACGAAGAATTCTTGTCTCTGAGTTGCCAACACCCAGGCAACTTTGTTGCAATGAATCATCCTGACTGTTAGAAGTTATGTGTGAATTGTCATTCCCTATCTGTAGATCTTTCAAACATAGCATGGGTACAGTAGGGATTGATAAACAAACTACCTGGAAATGCTTTTGGTGACATTACCAGGATAAAACCAATTATTATTATTACATTTGGTACCACAAATGTTGTCATGCACAACAGTATTACATTTGGCACTGGTATCGGCATTGGTAGTTGTGACCACGATAGTGTTACAGTGGTGCCATGTCAAGATATTGTTACATTTAGTACTCTACCCAAGCATAGTGTTACATTTGGTGTTGGACCAAACAATAGTGTTAAATGGAAACCAGAGACCATGTTAGTGTTATAACTGTGATAACATGAACAGGCTACTAGGAAGACCCTTTATCATAAAAAATGTACAAATAACACTAAATATCTGGGAGGTTGTGAAAAAACAAAACAAAATAGAATTTTCTAAAAGAATATAAGATTTACAACTAATTGTTTGAAACCAGATCTATGACAAAGCTGAGATACTATTTGTAACTGCTTTATATTTTGACACTTTTTATCTGTATAGCATTAAATAAATTAACTGTTTATTTCCTTTCCCTTTTTAATCAATATATGCTTGCTATTAAAATGGACACATTCTACTCTTAACTATAAATTCAGAAATACTTGTAGTCAAGTCTTTCTTAAAAGCTGAATAATCCCTCATCATAAATAAGTCAAATTATCTTCATTTAGACTTGATTCAGATTGATAAAAATTTAGATCGTATAACTTTATTTTTAGCCTAAAACTTGTTACATAGTCAAGTTGTTTATGTTCCAAGACAATTTTTTAAATGGGATTTTATTTTTTGTCTTTTTTTTTTTTTATACTTGTTTAAACTTTTCAAGTTTTTCGTTTTCTTTTAAGAAAATCTGTGGATTTTATGAATTATTTTTTTTTTCCATATTTTCTCCACTTTGGCTCATTTTATTGCTTAATAAACAAGACATTTCTTGAAAGTGAATCAACTTTATATAATGGATTAATTCAGAGAAAAGTTCAAATTTAACAAAGGATATTTTGATGTTGTAGACTTTACATCAAAATCAACCTTGAACCAAACATGATTGAATCATTAATTTGGCAATTTTCAAACATGAGTTTGTTATTAAACTTTATTAATAATAGACCATCAATATTTTTTGCAATTATATTAAGATTATTTTGGAATTAAAACAGAAAATTATAACTCTATTCTCAAATGAAGACAATTTTTACCAACATTCCAGAAAAGTATTGGTTATTTGATTTTTGCTGTATGTCAACCCTTATTTAGTTGCAATATCAGTGCTTTATGTAGAGATGACTTGGTTAAATGAGAATGTATAGTTTTACTTTTTAATATAAATGCTAGTAAAATTAGTAATAATTCAAGCGAGCATTTGTTAAAATAGTATGCATACGTTGGAAGTGATTCCGTTTCCAGAAGTTTATTTCACAGAGGTCAGTAAATTTATTCTACTAAACTGTTCATTTAAAAATGCACATATTTGATTTAAAATAATCATGTCTTAAGTCTCTACTATATTGTGTTCTTAAATGAGGAATATAGTGTATTTCATATATGTAGACATGTTTAGCAGTAAAAAAAAAAAAAAATCGACCCCGGTCGCATGCTTTAGTATACAGGGCAAATAGGAATAGAACCTTTTCTAAAGCTTAGAAGTCTGTTTGCCCAGTAAAAAAAAAAAAAAAAAAAAAAAGCAACCCAAGTCAAAATCGAATTCTACCTATAAAATAAAAACCTGTTAGGGCCTGAATCGGATGATAGGATAAAATATACCCCAAAATTTCTTTGAATTTAAATATACAGCAGTCCTGGACTTTAACTAAGTTAAAACTTAAGGTAAAAAAGGTTTTCTCTTTTTTTTTTTTACACGTGCACATGGGAAGCAGCATGATGTACGTGAAGGTATTCGAATGCGCAATGCCTAACATTTCCTGGACGTGTGAGTCTTGTGGCTTAACGCTCAGGATTGTCAGTTCGATCGGGGGAACTACTGCTGCTCATCTATAAGAGTGGCTTCTATAGATGAGAATAAAAACAGCCATCGAAAGATAACCATGACTTGTACTCAAACCACATACATGAACTGCATCGCTCTTCGCACGGGTAAAAAAGTGGCGCGTCCTGCTGAGGTTGGAGCCCTGGCCTCAGTGTCCGAAAAATCAGCTACAGAGCTCAAACAAAAACTACTAAAATGCAAACAAACAATACAGATAGCAACATTTAACGTTAGAACCCTAAATAGAATAGGTCAACTACCAGAGCTAACTGCATCAGCCGTAGAACATAAGATAGACGTAATTTGCATACAAGAACACCGATACACGCACACCTAAGATATCAAATATCACGAAACTGACAATGGATGGATGCTGGTGACTGTATCGGCATGGAAAAACTCTGTCAATGCATCAGTAGGAGGGGTGGGAATGCTTATAGGACCAAGAGCATTAAAAACACTAAATAGCATTGAGAGAATACAACCTAGGATGATGGCCGCAATGTTTAATGGCAACCCCAAAGCAACAATTATCTCCTGCTACAGCCCTACCAATGTTAGCGAAGAAACCGAACTAGTCACCTTCTACGAAGAGCTATCCTCCCTAGTACGTAGCATTCCGAAACACAACCTGCTAGTCATTGGCGAGATATGAATGCACTAATTGGGAAAAACAGAAACAATAAACACAGCCTACACAACACATCAAACAGGAATAGACAACATCTAATTGATTTCATGATAGAAAATAGATTAACATGCCTCAATACAAACTTTCAAAAAAGGGTGGGAAAATTATGGACCTACACATACGCGAATAATAGTAAAGCACAGATAGACTACATCTTTATAAACAGGAAATGGAAAAATAGTGCGATGAATTGCGAGGCATACTCCTCTTTCGAGGGTGTGTCCTCCGATCATCGAATAGTTACGGCCAAAGTACGACTAAGCCTACGAAAAAAATGCCACACGAAAAGCGACAACCAAGCACTATGACTGGGCCCTACTTAACAGAGATATTAGAGACAAATATGCATTAGAATTAATAAACAGATTCGAAGCACTACAAGAGAAGAAAGAAAAAGGTACCCCAAATGACAAATATGAAAATTTTGTAGAAGCACACCTTGAGGTGGCATCAAAGTGTATACCAACAAAACCTAGAACTAAATATAGAGTCCCTTGGGGAAACGCTAGCAGTTAGAGAAAAACATGCACTCGTAAAAACTGCCTCCAAAAGCTATCGGAAGAACCCAACAAACACAAATGCCCGAAAGAAAAGGCACAATATCAGTTAGATAGATAAGATTAGAGACTCGGTGGAAGATAGACAATCCAGGATAGCCTGGCAAACAATAAACAAAGTAAGTCGAAGGAAGAGCACAGCCAAAGCAAAATTGAAAGCTGCAAGCCAACAAGAAAGAGTAAAACTGTGGGAACAGCATTTCAAAAATCTACTAGGAAACCCACTGAAAATAACGGATGAACCGATCACCAGAATTATCAGTAAGCAATTAGACATTAAACTAGGTCCTTTCACCAAAGAAGAACTCGACTCAGTTCTTAGAAGAATTAAAAATAGGAAAGCTGCAGGGCTAGACGAGATCCCCCCAGAAGTGTGGAAGACTAGACAATTTGACAATATACTGCTCCGGCAATGCAACGCAGTCTATAGTCAAAATAGGATAGAAAGATGGATGAAGGGATGCATCCTTCCTTTCCCTAAAAAAGGTGACCTCGGACTAGCCAAGAACTACCGAGGGATAACAGCAGCCAAAATCTACAATGCCCTACTACGAAACCGCATAGAACCCAAAATAGACAACATCCTTAGAAAAAACCAAAATGGCTTCCGGAGAAATAGATCCACAACCTCACAAATACTGACCATCCGTAGAATCCTTGAAGGCGTTCGGGCAAAAAACCTTCAGGCGACATTACTATTTGTCGACTTTACCAAGGCCTTCCATTCCATACACAGAGGGAAGATGGAGCAAATCCTACTAGCATATGGCCTACCAAAAGAAAGCGTAGCAGCGATAATGATTCTCTACAGAAACACCAAAGTGAAAGTATGTTCACCAGATGGAGACACGGAATACTTTGACATTGTTGCAGGAGTACTACAAGGAGACACGCTAGCCCCCGTACTTCTTTATCATCTGTCTAGACTACGTGCTTAGAACTTCGATCGACAAAATCAGAGAAAATGGCTTTGAGCTGACTAAGAGAAGCAAAAGATACCCTGCAAAAACAATCACGGACGCCGACTACACTGATGACTTGGCGTTACTGGCGAATACGCCTAATCAAGCAGAGACTCTACTGCATAGTCTGGAACGAGCCGCAGCTGGCATTGGCCTCCATGTCAATGCACACAAAACTGAATATATGTGTTACAACCAAACGGGCAACATTGCCACACTAGACGGAGCCTCTCTGAAACTAGTAGACAAATTCACCTACCTAGGAAGTAGCATCTCATCAACCGAAAAAGACATCGACACACGACTCACAAAGGCATGGACGGCTATCGATAGGCTCTCGATCATATGGAAATCAGACCTAACCGATAAAATGAAACACAGTTTCTTCCAGGCAGCGGTTGTGTCGATACTACTACATGGATGCTAACTAAATGGCTAGAGAAGAAACTAGACGGAAATTACACAAGAATGTTGAGAGCAGTATTGAACAAGTCCAGGCAACAACACCCCATGAGACACCAACTATACGGACACTTGCCCCCCATCACGAAAATTATACAAGTTAGACGAACCGGACACTGCTGGAGAAGCAAGGACGAGCTCATAAGTGATGTACTCCTATGGACCCCCACATATGGCCATTCAAAAGCAGGACGACCAGCTCGAACTTACATACAGCAACTATGTGAGGACACAGGATGTAATCTTGAAGACCTGCCGGAGGCGATGAATGATAGGGAGAAGTGGCGAGAGAGGGTCAGGGATATCCGTGCTGGCGGCACAACATGATGATGACTTCTGGTCTCAAATTAACTCTTCAATGATGAAAAATGTACAGTTTTATATTGAATAAATATGAACTTTTAATACTATTTTTGAATGTTTGTGATTCAAAACTCAGTTGAAAGGCATTTTTTGTTGTAGTTAAATTTTATTTGATTTATTGCTGTACATAGGATAAAGTATATTTAGACTGTTAACTTAGATTTTGGTTTATCAGATTTTATTAATTAAACATTTGCTGATAAAATTGTATATTCTATCAATTACAATAAACTTTTATAAATATCGATATTATTACAGTTGCAAAATAGAAGAATTTAAACTGACATGAAAGGCTACTAGAGCAAATAATTATACATCTGTAAACACACATGGTTTTGAAAAAAGTGTGTGTGTGTGGTTTTTATTTGTTAAATTGAGTATTAAGCCAGTGTATGAACACTTATTTAGTAGGGGGTGTCCTCGTGGTGTAATGGTTAACACGATGGACTGCGGAATCGTAGTATGCGAGTTCATACTCCAGTCGCGCTATTATGTTCACTTTCGGGCAAATACCCTTGGGAAAGGTATGAACCCCCTTATCCTCTCAGCTATGGGTTAAATAGTACCACTACTGTTCTTCTAGGAGAATAGATTTGGCATTGAATAACCTACAAAGGTTGATATGCCATTAAACAAAGAAACCAAACCAAACCAACTTATTTAGTTTTGGTTATCAAATCTTTTCACTAGATATATACTTTCAGTAAGCATTTTTTTTTTTTTTTTTTTTTTTTTTTTGATGAGAATGGAATAACTTAAGATTAAAGAATTATGTTGATGGGGCAATTCAAGTAGAATTTGCAACTTAGTCCTGTTCATACCAGTTTAGATACGCTATTTATTCATTTAATTTGAGATGGGTGAAATAACTTGGGAAGACTTGTTTCTTGGTTTAAAGAGATTCAGCTACATATGCAGTGAATATAAAGCAAATCGACCCAATATGATTAATCAAATATTGATTATAAGTATGTTCAGAAGAATTACTTTCAGCATATAATTATTTAATTTAAAAAAAACCCAGATAAAATTCTATATTTTGTAAACTGAGGTATAATTATTTGATTAAAAAATGTTTTGTTCACTGTGAAGTTGTTAAGACTAAAACAATGGATATATTAGTTTGAAGAACTTACAGAATAGTAATTATGGCAAATATCTTTTCTCATAAAAGCAAACAGTTCAGTGCTTTTTAGATTATTTCTGTCTTAGTCTAAGAAAAATATCAAACTTTCTCAATCTGAATTCATACCTTTTTTTTTTTTCTTTTTTTTTTATCATCTAATTTAATACATTAGGCGACGGGAGATTGATCTGCCTGAGAAAACGGTAGAAGAACTTGATAAGAAAGTAACAATAACTGGAGAAGAAGGGTTGGATAAAATGCTGGAAGCCTTTGACTACTTCTTGCCAATTATAAGGTAAGTCCATCTTTTCAGCATTTTGTACTAAAGCTTTTAAATCTAGCTTTCATAAAAGCAAAATTTAACCATTTACTGCAGTAACATTTGGTGTCTGATGACATTATGTGCAAGTTGTTTTCTTTCAAAGTATTTCTTTCATTTAAATTCGATAACAGAAAATAAGATTTTTTATCTTCAGGTATAAATAGCAAGAAATTGGTTAAACAACAATGATGATCAAATAACCAAATCAGATTCTAAGAATGACAATGCTGACAGGCCAATTCTGTGTTTGTGTTAATCTTCTTATTTATAATTTAGTCTAATGCCCAGCCAAAATCCATTGTGTGTGGGGTGGGGTGGGTCTTTTATTTATGACAGCTTTTCCAAAGAAATATAGTAACTTGATTTTATTTCTTTCAGAGGAGATAAGGAGGCTTTGGAACAAATTGTCAAAGATTTCTGTGAAGATTGTGCCAAACAGAAGATCTATTATGCAGAAGTACGGTTTGCACCTCATATCCTTGTTGATCCTGATTCTGAGACGGAGCGTTGTCGGCAAGTGCGTGATATTGTCAGAATTACAACAGATGCCCTTAAAGAAGGCTGTAAGAAACATGACATCAAATTGAGATTGATACTTTGCTGTATGCGAAATCAGCCAGGTGAGATTTACAATTAAAACCCACAACAGTAAAAAGAAATTCCCACGTGTGATTTTTATCAGTGGATAGTTTCAGCTAGTAATTGAGATGTGTGAAACTTTTAAATTACTTGTAAAAAAACTTTTTTTCTTAGCATGCTATCTTTTTTAATTAAGAATAACTGAAGAAGTTGCTTGTTGTAAATGATAAATTAGTGCTGCAGTTAGAGTAAAGTCATTCATGTCAGCTCTTTGGTGGTTGTGTTCATAGAGTAAAAATATTTTCTCTCCAAAACTTTAAGGATAATTTGCTATTAGTTTGACATAAATCAGAACTACACAATTTGTTGTTTAAATCTTAATTTTCCTTGATAAAACACAAATTTAAAAATAAAGAGCAGACGTATGTATATTTTTTTTTTTTTTTTTTTTTTTTAATGAGTTAAGTATTCAGGATTACTTTCATTGAATAACAAATTTGTTGGTGCTTTGAAAATTTGTGATGATCAAACTCTTATCTTGCTCCTTAAATTTCTTCCTAAGTATAACTGACATATTCTTGATCTTAGAATTGTTCTTTATACAAAATAGGATAATGGTTGTGAAATTGTCATTTTTTTTTTTTTTCTTTTAGACAATGAATGCCTTTATTCTTTTTATTAAAATTAAAAACTTGTCTTACCCTAAACAAATTCTAAGAGGATTTTTTTTTTCACTTTGAACACTTTGGATCCAAAGTTTTTAAAAAATTTTTTAGCATTCAGAAATACTTTATACAATTTCCAATATAATATATCCCTGGGGGAATATAATCAGTATAAATGAGACTCAACACAAAGTAAGTATAACAAGTTTATCGTACGAAAGTACAATGTAACAAATAATATCTTGACACTCGATTGTATCTTGAATGCCAGAGTAATTACTCTCGCTTCACACTTCGTTACCACTTGCTAGCGTCTTTTATTGACTGAGTAATCCATTCTCTGGGTGTCAGGATCTTCCACTATATCACCTTCCCCCAGGCTAAATTCTTCATCGAATTTTTCTTTCAGTATTTTTTTCTTTTAGGATTAAGGCATAGATGTTTAGTCCTCTTCCTTTTCCTACTACTAATTCTCCTCTCAGTCCGTGTACTTTCACGTTTAGAAGAATCAGTAGTTTTTTGTTTTGTTGTTGCCTCTATCGGCATTCCAATGTTCATGGGTGATTTTATTTGAAAAGTCATACAATACCTCCATTGGTATTTCTTCATTATTTTGGACGGTTTCTATGTATCGGGGTCTCAATTGATTAATATGTCTCTAACAGACAAACTTTGCTCCTTGAATTATGTAGATAACTCTCCCGATTCTTTTAGTTACACTACCATCCTCCCAAAAACATTTTCCAGCCTGATAGTTCCTAAAGAAGACTTATCCCCTTCTTTATACGATTTATAGTTCGTCTTTATTTTCGTATAGTTATTCTTTCTATTTGGCAATAACCTGTCAAATATTGAACATTATTTTCCTTGCATATATGACCTTGACAGGTGATAGATTTCCCTTTTATATTCTGATTGGGTGTTATTCTGTAAACCATCAGAAAAGTTTGAATGTTTTTCTCTTCGGTGTTGAACCCTTTGACTTTTTTAATGCTCGTTTAAATGTATCGACAAACCTCTCTGCCTGTCTGTTAGATCATGTTGGTGTTATGTGTTTGATTGCAAACGAATCACAAACTTTAAATTCACTTCCAGTGAACATCGTTCCATTGTCACTTACGTATTAGGTACTCCCAGCCGACTAAACACTTCGTTTAGCGCTCTTATCGTATTTGTATCTTTTGGGTGTTTATATTTGAAAACTTCTGGCCATTTAGAGTAGCTATCACCAAATAGATCACCAAATAATAATATCCATTTAATGGTCCTGCGTAGTCCATATGAATACGTGACCAAGGGATATCCGTCTTTGGCCAAGGCTGAGTTCTTACTGGTGGTGATTTGGCTGCTAATTGACACCCTTTACAATGTCTTACCAAATCCTCAATATCCTGGTCCATTTTCGGCCAATACGTGTAAATTCTCTTTAATGATTTCATTCTGGATATACCCGGATGACCCAAATGAAATTCTTTCAAAACTTTCTTTCGTAAGATACATGGTATTACTACTCTTTGTGCATACATCAATGTTTCGTCATGTATTGAAAATGGTGATACTTTAAGTTTTTTATTTTTCTTGTTCCCTTTCATTTGTTTACTCATGTTGATTCTGTACTCGTCCGTTTTAGCTGCTTTTTTAATTTCTTCCAGCGTAACTGGTAATTCGCTAATGGTGTTAATCAATACTTCCATTAATTCTTGTTCTTGCTTCAGTGCTGCAATCACTGTTTCTTCCAACAGTTCAGCATTGTCCGGAATTAGTCTCGAAAGACCATCCGTGTGTGCAATTTTTTTAGATGGCATATATTGTATTTTGAAGTCGTAATTTAATAAAATCACACTCCATCTTTATAACCTATTTGCGAAATGAGTGGGAACACCTTTTTTCGAACCAAAAGTCGACAATAACGGTTTATGGTCGGTTTGTAGAATGTTCTCCCGTGAATAAATCTATGAAATTTTTTCACAGCATGGCGCTCTCAATTCGTGCATATTAGGAATATATAAATTGTAATAGTTTGCTAAACCAAGAAATGATTGTAGTTTAGTTACATTATCCGGAATAGGCATATTTTTTATGGCTTCCGTTCTTTTTGGGTTCGGTCTTCCTTCATGATCAATTATCTGACCCAAATATTCTATTTTGTTCATACAAAATTCGCACTTTTCAAGTCCGACCTTAAATCTGTATTTCTCAATTCTTTTAAAAACTTCTTGGACATGACTTTGGTGTTCCTCGAAATTTTCGCTCTTTATTAATATATCGTCTAAGTATGCCATTGCATATTCCAGACCAGAAAGCATCGTATCCATAATTTGCTGAAATAGACTTCGGTGCTACCTTCAGACTGAAAGGCAATTGTCTCAGTCGATATAAACCTCTGTGTGTGAATGGTTAGATACTTTGTACATTCTTCTACTTTGACTTGCAGATAAGCCTCTGACAAATCAATTTTCGAGAAGACTTTGCCTCCAATCAACTTTGAAAATATCTCCTCCAGTGTGGAAAGTGGATATGTGTGATCCCTTAGACATTCATTCAGTCCGGTTGACAAATCCGCGCAGACCCTTATTTTATTGTTTTTCTTTTTCGCGTAGACTGTAGGTGATGCCCATTCCGAGTATTCTACTTTTTTAATTACTCAATTTTCTTCTAATCTCCCTAACTCTTTGTCTATCATTTCTGACGATGAAAACAGGACTTTTCTTTTTGGCTTGAATACTGGTTTTACGTTGTCTTAGAGTTCAAATTTCACTTCAGTCTTCATACAACAACCAAGTTCGTCTGCAAAAACTTTATTAAATTCGCTTTTTAACTTATTCACAAAGTTTTCAGTTTGTCTTGACTTTCCCTTACTCGAGGCTTTTAACCTTTTACAAAACGCGTTTATCGGCTTCTCCCATAAATCAAATAAAACTATTAAGTCAATGCTGAATAAATTTGCATTTTTCCCTGCTATGACATAGATCTTCGTTTTATGCGTTTAGCATCACATTCTCCTTTGAATTTTAGCTTGCTTTCTGAAATACCTCTTGCTATTTTGCCTGTAATTCGTAATTCAGGTTTGCCTATCTTTTTCCAGGTAGTTTCGTCAATTGTAGAAATGTCACTCCCTGTATCCAGCAAACAAGTAATATTTCGACCATTAACTTTCATGTCTACTTATTTTCTTTTCTCGTTATTTTTCAAAACTTTCGATAAAACTGCATTTATCTTTTTAGGCTTTTGATAATTTCTCTTTCTACATATAGAAGCCTTATGCCCCGTCTGAGCACATTCGAAACAAATCTTGTTCCTAAAATAACATCTACTTGTAGTATGATTTGAACTTCCACATGTTTTGCAATAAATTTTTCTCTCATAGTATTCTTTTACCTTTCTTTATTGTCACATTTGACTTTATTTATTCGGGCAACATTTTTTCCTTCAATACATATGTTATCCCGTCTGATATTAATTTCTGTCATTCTTCCGATACTTTCTGCAATGTTATCTCCGTATCTTGTTCTAACATTGTCAATATCTTTGACCGAATCATTTTATCCTTATTTGATGTCAAGCCCTGTACAAATATTAAACACTTAAACATGTCCTCCTTAAGGTCTTTAAGTTTGAACCATTCACACTGGGCATTTACTTTCCCGGCGTATGCTACGAAATCTCCGTCTTCTTTAATTATGTTCAAACATTTATACCTGGTATGAAACAAACTATCTCGTTCTCCTAACATTTTGGACAGTCTCTTCAAATGACATCTCTTCCGGTTTATTCGGCAATATGTAATTTGTATATTTTGTTTTCATGAGCACCTAACTTTTGTAACACTAACATAATTTTTTTCTTCATCGGACCATGATTGACACCTTTTTGCAAAAATTGTTTCGTACCTTTTAAAGTACGCAGGAAAAGTTATTCCTTCCTCAGGTTTATAAATAAATTCTGACGAGTTTGCTATGCCCTCTGCAGAAAAAGTGTTTGAACCTTTCTCCCGTTTGCCTTGCTTTAATAATATTTTTTGCAAAATGTCCTGCTGTTTTACAATCTGTTTTTGCACATGTTTTGTTTCTGTAAATCTGCTTGTTGTTTCTGGAAA
The DNA here is from genome assembly GCA_963585895.1 of Sepioteuthis lessoniana. Lineage (NCBI taxonomy): Eukaryota > Metazoa > Mollusca > Cephalopoda > Myopsida > Loliginidae > Sepioteuthis > Sepioteuthis lessoniana. The sequence goes on from OY757918.1 coordinate 55,141,423, forward strand.
TTTTCCTGTTGCTGTACAAACTGTTGTAATTGTTGTACTGCAGTGCCTAGTATTTTTTTTCAATTCTGTTAATTGTTCCATATTTAGCATAAAACAAATATGTAATAAAAAAAAGTCCAACCAAACAGTTGACCAACAATTGAATAGTTTTGGTAAGAAAAACATAGTTTTACATTTTCTTTCAATGAGTGGGGAGAAACCAAAAAACTACTTCTTAGTTTAAATTTTTTTTTTCTTTTAACGTCACTGTCAGTTTTTATTTATTCGCGCTCGTTTGAAATTCTTTTAGTACTTTAAATCCTTGTTATATTTCTGGGTGTGTTGAAATTTTTTTTTTTTTTTTTTTCAACTGGGTCACTTAATACAAAAAGAATATTTAATCATCTAAGTTTAAAAAAAAAAAAAAGTCGAAGATGACCATTGATAAAAAGTTTTGCTCAGCACATATGAGGGTTGTTTAAAAACTTCTTTGCCTCACCCAGAAAGAGCATAGCTGAACATTTTTGTTGGGGCAACATATTACCACCACTTATAAATCTAGAAAAACTAATTCAAATTTTTCTAGTTTTATAAGAAGTGGTAGTTTGTTGCCACAACAAAAATGTTCAGGAATTTTCTTTCTAGGTGAGGCTTAGAACTTTTTGAACGACCTTTGTGTATTGTCCTACATAAACATGGAACAAGTAGGAAAACTAAAACAAATAATAAGCAAAGAAAGCAACCTTAGATGATTAAATATTCTTATGCTATGCGCCTCATTACATCAAATTATAATTGATACTAACTGTTGACTCTTTGATAATTAATTCTTACTATAAACTCTTTGATAATGTCAAATTGGAATAATTATAATAGTTATTTTATGTAATCAAACAGCTCTTTTGATTTTTTTTTTTTTTTTTTTTTTTTTTTTTTTTAACATCAGAAAATGCTTATGAAGTCCTCCTGCTGTCTGATGAATTCCGTAATGATTATGTGGTGGGGATTGATATTGCTGGTGCTGAGTTCATTACAGATGCAGAAAGTCCACTAAAAACTGTATTCCAGGTAATTAACATTTTCAGTCATACAATCTGTTTGTGAAAACAATTCCATAAAGAATATATAGCCTTCAAATTAACAATCTTCAAATGATTTAAGAAAAAAATCTATTTAAATTCTTCCACCAGTTGTAAAATTCCAATAACACCAGAAGACCAAAGAATTCATGGCCAAAATAAATACATATTTTGTTTTTGTTCTTCTTCAAATAATAATTTGGTTAATAGTGGCTATAAATTTTACAAACAGAATCAATTACTAAGGAATACAGCTTGTTTTATCAAGCTTGATTTGTAATAATCAAATGAGAAGTGTTGTAAGTTTTTAAAATTTTTTTTTTTTTTTTTTATAATGAAACTAGTGTGTGTTGTTTTTTTTTGTTTTTTTTCATTATTTAGTGTATTTGGACTAATTGTCTTCATTTTTATTGTTATATTCACAATGTTGATGCCGATGCATCCTTTGGCCTTCAGGTGTTAAGGAATTTCAAACTGAACTCTTTATTTAATCCATGGGAGTAGATTGTTTTAGTTCTGTTAATCATTACTGGGTAAAGTATTAAGCTATTGTAAGTATTTCTGTAATCAGGAACGCAATATGGGAACCAATTATCAAAAAAGCTGGATAAAAAATATATATTGGTGGTATTGGAGTTATACAACTGGTGCAAGAATTCAAATAGTTTTTTTTTTTTTTTTTTTTTCTACTTTCAGATCATTTGAAGATTGTTAATTTGAACGCTGGCTGTTCTTTATGACTATTGTAAATAGTGTTCATATGTTGTTGTGTTTTTTTGTTTTTTTTTTATATATATGTATAAAAATGAAAACACTAAAGTAAAAGTCTGCTCCTCAGATGGAGACACAGACTACTTCGACACTGTAGCAGGTGTGCTGCAAGGAGACACATTAGCCCCATACCTGTTTATCATCTGCCTAGACTATGTGCTTGGAACATCTATTGATAAAATGAAAGATAAGTTTCAAGCTGGCAAAGGAAAGAAGCAGAAGATACCCCCACACAAACAATTATAGACGCAGATTATGCTGATGATGTAGCACTTCTGGCAAATACACCCACCCAAGCCAAAACCCTGCTACAGAGTCTGGAACGAGCAGCTGCTGGTATAGGCCTCCATGTCAATGCAGACAAGACAGAATATGTGCTTTAATCAAAGTGGTGACATCTCCACACTAAATGGTAGTTTTCTAAAACTAGTGGACAAGTTCACCTATCTAAGAAGCAGTGTCTCATCAACTGAGATAGACATCAACATGCAACTCAAAAGGCATGGGCAGCTATCAATAGGCTATTGGTCATATGGAAATAAAACCTGACCGATAAAACGTTTTTTTTTTTTTGTTTGTTTCCAAGCAGCAGTAGATACTGCTATATGAATGCACTACATGGATGCTAACTAAACAGATGGAGAAAAAGCTTGATGGCAACTATACAAGAATGCTGCAAGCAATATTGAACAAGTCCTTGAGGCAGCACTCAACAAAGCAGCAACTGTACAGCTACCTACCACCCATCACAAAAACAATCCAAGTTAGACGAACCAGACATGCAGGACACTGCTGGAGAAGTGGGGATGAACTCAAAAGTGTCATTCGTCTGGGGACCCCTTCACATGGATGAGCAAAGGTAGGACAACCAGCTAGAATCGCAATAGACGGATGGCGAAAGAGGAAGATATGTGCTGGCAGCATGACATAATGATTTGGAATTGTTTTCACAGGTTTTTTTTAATAATTTCCAAAATGCTCTCTATAAAGTTTTTTTTGCTGATGGAATCAACTGAATGAGTAATTTCCTTCCAGCAACTTATTTGCCAATAAAAAGGACATAAAGGAAATATTCCAACTTTTTAGTTGGATTACAAAAATATTGATTAAAACAACAAAACTTAACAACGTGCAGATGATCTACTACTTTTTTTCATTTTAAAGTGTAAATGTATTTTGAGTAGAGGATACTCTATATTTTTAGAAATAGTGAAGATTGTATGTGTATTTCATATGCATAGTTGACTCTTTCGAGATAAAGTCTTAGTTGAGCTAAAGAATTTCTTAGTTTATTCTCTCAGTGAAGATATTGCTAAATCAGCGTCTATTTATTGAACCCACTACAGCCATCAACTGTGTTGTTAATCTAAAACGAGTTAGACCCCCCCCATTTCTACAATCAAATTAATTGTATAATCTAGAATTTGATTTTCCTCCTAGGAAGCTCGTGACATTGGAATTCATCGTACTGCACATGCTGGTGAAGTAGGAACTGCAGCTAATGTTATAGAGGTAAGTTAAAAGTAAATGTTCTAGTTTTAATTGGATAAAGAACATATGCAAATTTTTTTTTTTTCTCTAGAAGTATGAGGACTTTATAGAATAGATAAATTTTAAAAAATCTATGGAGAAATGCTCATTTAAACAAAAAAGGAAAAAAATCTTTAATCTTTATTTTTAATTTCAGTTTAATCTAATTAAACTTTGTAATTTAACTTGCCTTCATTAAAACCTGAAATTTTAAAACTAAATCTGAATAAATCTGTTTATTATTGGAGTTATTATTAAAGAAATTTAAATCATCACTGACAAAAGTTTATTTACGTGAAATGGGTTGGTGGCTGCTAAAATGGTATAGATTTCAAACTTTCAGTAATTGATACATTTAGCATAGATGTGAAGTGAGTTTCATTGAGCTTTCACAAAAGTTAAGGTTATGATTTAAGAGAATATTTCTTTTAATTTCTCATACATTATTATATTTAAATTTATTTCTCATCAGTTATTGATTATTATGGTTTAAAATGTTGCTAAAAATAGAACTTATTAATACTTTAAAGAACCCATTTTGCAGAAAACATAATTCACTTTTTTTTTCCTACCCCCATTTCATTTATTTTATGAAAAAATATGGAAAAATTACCCAGCATATCCAGATAAGTTTTTAAATTTTTTTTATCCAAAAATTTATACACTAATCTTCATTTATTTACTTCAGTTGTATTATAACAGCAACTTTTTTCTTTTTACTTAATTAATAATTCTTCTCTTATTACAGTACCCTTGGGTATTTAAGATTGCTATTGTAATAAATTTACCATTCTAAATGTTTTTATATAAATTATTTTAGATTTCTTGATGAGAATAAAATAATGAACTGAAATGTTTGTGTTAGTGTTGCAAACTTTCAAGGATAAAATAAAAACAAGTTTTTTAATTCGTTTTCAACTCTTTAAATTTGTCAATCTTCTTCCTTTTCGTCTAAATTTACAACTTTAAAAGAAATTAGATTTTGTCAAACATATAACCCTCCCCACATCCTTATAGTAGTATATATTACATGAATTAACCGAATTTTTCCGTTTGGTTTTGTTAGAATATCATGTAGTTGATTTTAGTTTGAGCGTGATTATTAGGCTTCTGGAACAACAAAAAAAGAAAAAGCTTGGTATATAAAACTCGTTTAATATATAATTTATTCATTGGCTATTATGAGTAGTCCTTTTTAATTACTTTCTTTTGTGTTTTTACTTTCAAATTTCAACTTAAAAATGGTGCTCATGTCATTGAAGCTTGTGACCTAATAGTTTTTTTTCTACTTGTACTACTCGGGATTTTCCACCTTCATCTCTGAGGGAACAATAAAAATAAAAACAAAGGAAAGATAACTCGTGTCTGAAAGTCAGATTGTTTTGATATTTGTATTTATATTCTAAATAGGAACATTGTCTAAAATCATAGAAAACTAATATTCATTAAAGTTGATAAATTTACCTGAGTAGAAGAAAATCTTTTTACTGCTAAGCTGCAATTTTTTTTCTTGCTAAAGGCAGGAAGAAGTAGTTCTTTACTGAGAAAGATTTAAGTTTTGGGAGGATGAAAAAGATACCTTTCTTCAAGACGGGATGCTTTTTTTAAGTTCACGTACCCCCAATAGCCACAATGAGATACCTACAAAGAAGTTTTATACAAAAAAAACCCCCAATTAACAGGAAATGATATGGACAAAAACCAAACTTTGCTCCCTTTATAGATTATTTATCACTTTACTATAAATAATGTTAAATGTTTTTGAACATATGCCTACAATTTAGAACCAATATTTTTGTTATAAAATTTGTTTTGAAATCTTCACGATGAAAAATAAAAAAACAATTTTAATGATATTCTTTTATATTGAATTGTGCAGATTTAAAGTCAATGTTTTTTGTTTCTGACCTTTTGTCTCAAAATATTTATCATTCTTCATCCAAAAATTTTTATATTTTGTTTTTAGTTCATTTCTTTTAGCTTTTTAAAAATTTAATTTAATAAAATTTTCTTTTTACTGTACTTGAACATAAAAACCAATTAGATGTTTGTTTTTTTTTTTGTTTTTTTTTTTTGTTTTTTTAACCATTTAATCAAATTGAGATAAATACATAACGTAATATATCATTGAGTACAGAACCAGGCAAGAGAATTTGACTTTTATGGCTGGGAGATATAAAGGTTTTGAAGCAGCATGTGAAATGAATGAAATAGAAAAACTAATTGTTTAGAATTACGGATGTGTGCTGATTGGTTGGCTGAAAATTTGAAAAGAAAAAGAATTGTTTTTTTTCTTTTAAGGTTAGTTTGGTATTTTTTGAGAAGCACAAAGTGATTGGATGTGTTTTTAGGAGAGGCTTCAACAGAAATGAATAAGATGCAGAGTTTTTTCCTCTCTATAGATTTATTGGAAACCTACAGAAAGATCAACCTGATCAAATTAAAACACTGAGTTATTAGCATTAGAAACAAACTTTTTTTTTTTTTTTCTTTCTTTTTTTCTAAATTTTCCCTCTTTCTTATCTATGAAACAGAATGGTCCATTATTTATCTGAGGTGATGACAGGGTAACATTTAAATGTGTAGATTTTTTTCCCCTTCCTTCCAGAGGATTTTCATAGCAATGTTCACATTCAATATGGGTTGTGCCCTTGGCATATTCAGGTTCTTTTTTTTTTTTTCCTTTTTTTCCCTTAAGGCTTTGGATGAAATATATGCTGAACGCATTGGTCATGGCTACCATGTGCTAGAAGATGAAAAACTTTATGGTAGAATTAAGGAAGACAGAATACATTTGGAAGTTTGCCCTGCCTCCAGTTTTAGAACAAAAGCTTTTCAAGGAGATGTCAAGAATCATCCAGTGAAGAAGTAAGTTTCTTAGTTTGTTCAAATATTTGTAAATTTTGGTAGCATTCTAATATATTACTAAGCCCAAAGATTAAAATTTACATTTATTTCTATTTGAATTGCTTAATGTGAAACTGAAAATAAATCTTTGCTTTTCATGATTTGAATTGATGAATTAAGAAAAGAAGGAAAAGTTTTGACATAATTGTGGCCTGAGGGTTGTAGAAACTGCAAGTTTCATTTTAGACAAAGTGTTCTGTGGAACTTATTTTCCATGTCTCAGCTGATTTTTTTTTTTCTTCATTTATATTAAAGAAATTCTCAGCACTTTTAAAAAATTTTATTAATGAATTTCCTATTCAGCAAGTTTTGTTATTTAAATGATTGAATTAATTTGATTTTATAAAAAGGAAAATGTGCTTGACAAATGTAATAAAATGAATGGGAATTATATTCAAAATATTTGCTTAAAGATGAAATATAATTATCCAGCGTGTGTATTATGGGGACGAGATTTTTGATTCCTTATGTAAGGAAAGAAATTAATGCTGTGATTTTAGGTAAAATTTTTAGTATTAAATTACATATTCTTTTCAAGAGAGAAATTTTAGGTTTTAAATTAAGCATCCCAAATTTCTTTCCAATTAAAAATGACCAATTACATTTCATATGTAAATACTTTGAGGAAAAAAGGTCTGGATGACAATCTTGTATTGGAGCTTGTGAATACTTGACACTGTCAGGTCATCAAGGAACACTGACCAAAACAATAGCGGCAAACATCACAACATCCTCTCCAATTAAGATAAGTTGGTCAACAATCCACAGTGGAAGACAAGTGATTTGTAGAAATACAAAACCATTGCACATATAAATGTAGACACTTTAGCCCTTCCCCTTAATAGGAATGGTATAAGATTGTTCAGGCACAATAACCATCATTAATTGCATGTGCTCAAAGACTGTCCTTGGCAATGCTTTTATCATAATGTCTGCCATCATCCAATCTGATGAGCAGTGCAAAACCAAAATGTCACTATTCTGAACTGGCTTACAACAAAAATGAAAATAACTGTTGACGTGCACTTTGTGCAATCCTGAAACTTTGGGTTCTTTGACAAATTGCTTTGAAGGCAATTTCTGTTGAAAACCAATTTCAGTTATGGCAAAGCTATCTGCATTCATGTCTGGAGCTGTAGAATACACTGACTGCATCTATGCAGAGGGGTGAGATTCCCCCAATGAGTGTCCTGTTATGACACTAAACAATCTGATGGTGAGGCTTTAGTAATGCTGGAGCTTTGGGTAATGCGAAGTACTCCTTTAATGCCATTGCTCTCGGGTCCACTGTGGCCCAGAGTAGTAGCACCTGATTGGGTCCTATCTATGGAAACTGAATTGTTTGAAATAGAATCATTTATATGCATAAAAATAGATTTGGCAATAAATAACCTACAATTGTTGATGTACCATAAAACCCAACCATTTGCATTCATTAGCCACTCCATTTCAGTAGATGACTTTGCCATTGTTGCTTGCTGTGTCAACGGATGCAACATGACCCCCCCACCCACCCCCAAAAAAGTATAACTAGATTTGCAAGTAACTAAATCACCAGCAGGATCTACATCAGTATAACCATTCAATACAATACTTGTCAAAGAATAGATGATAATCCAGGGTGCTCTTTAAATATCACTGTTGTTGTTAAAGATTTTCTAACACCACAGTTAAATTTTAATATTTACACTAAATTACTGTATTTGATAGCATATGAGATGCACAGGTGTATAAGATGCACCTCAGTTTCAAAAGAGCAACTAAAAAAACAAAAACAAAGTACTAATATAAAACATGATGAAATTGATATAATGAATATAATCAATGATGACTTTTAATCTGCATAATAGCTTTTTAAATAACGACAATAGGTATATGAAAGTTACTCTGATAGGAGTTGCCAGGTTGCTAATTTCAGCCACCTATCAGGAATTTCAAACCTACATATGGTATATAAGACGCAGAGGAATTTTAAGATTTTTTTTTTTTTTTTTTTTAAAAAAAGAAAAGTGCCTTATATGCTGTCAAATTTTGACACAGGATTGCCCAATCGGCTGGGGCTGTAGAATACACTAACTGAATCTCTGCATAAGACCCCCCTCCTCCAACGAGTGTCCTGATTATGACACTAAACAATTGATAGTGATGTTCCGGTTATGCTGAAGCTTTAGGGGGGGATGCAGAGTACTACTCCATTGCCATTGCTCTCAGGTCCACTCTGACCCAGAGTGGTAGCACCTGATTGGGTCCTATCTATGGGTCAAATAGAACTGAACTGTTTTTGCATTTGCAAGAGTTTCTCTCTTGTGATCCTTCAAACTTATAACAATTATTTTTCTCAGGAAATGTTCATTTACTTTTTTTAAAATTTTTCTTTTTCCACACATTTCTAAAAGGTGAATTTCAGTTGGTGATTTAATTACTTTAAAGTTTCTTCTGAAATTCTTGTCAATGTTAAATTAGAATGGCTTTGGTATTTTTTTTCTTTCAGATTTGCTGATGATGATGTCAACTTTTCTTTAAATACTGATGACCCTGGTGTTTTTGTTACAAACTTGAAGAATGAGTATGAAATTGTAAAAGAGGCTGGGTTGAGTAAAGAACAAATTATAAAATCTGTAAGTTCTAATTAGTAAAAAGCTCTCTTTCTTTCTCTCTCTCTCTTTTTCTCTTTAACAGTGTGATATGTCATAATTAACTAAATACTGATTTGATTTGATCTTTGTGATTAATATTCACCACTAAAAAGTAAGTGTACTAACAAGGAAGAAAATTATACTACTGCTAAATTTTTTATATATATATATATATATATATATATAAAATCGTTTCTTTTTCATTGGGCTATGGATTTATTTGTTAACATAATTATTCATAGCCCTTGTCTATCAAGAAAGACTTAATATTAAAAAGTTTATTATAAATACATTAGTATAAAAAGCAGAGAGATTATTTATATACAGATTGACACTTCTGTCTAGAATCAGTTTGGATAACAAATTTTTGTAAAGAATCAAATTTTTTTTTTTTTTGTTAAACTTCAAACATTTAGCACAGTGAATATGATCATTAAGACAGCTTGCTAATAATCTTAGTTAGAAATAGATTGCCGTTCTTCATACACCCTCTTCCTCTTGCCTCTCATACTGGGAGAGTTTTACATGAGGTATAAATATTGTCTAGCCAAATTGTTGGGTCGTTCACATATCTTTCCAAAATGATATCCAACAGAAACTAATACATGGAATGTCGGAGAAGAAAATGCTTATACCCAGATAACAAAAAGGTGGTAGAAATGTTTTTGTGTTATTGGAATAGAATAATAATGAGAATCAAGGAATTTCCCTTTTCTCTATCAGTCTAAAGATGTAAAGAGTTTGAGGTACTGTGTTTATCAGTTTACATTTTAGCCTTTTTATGAGATCTGATCTACAGGGTGGAACGATAAAATTGTCACCCTAGAAAAGACATGATTACATTCCTGTTTATTGAAAACTTTTTTTTTTTTTTTTTTTTTTTTTTTGCAGACCATCTACTAGTTGGCCAGTTGTGTACAAATCCCAAGAGCGATAGGAGCCTTCTATCATGTTTCAATGAGCGAGATTGGAGATGTGCTGCTGTACAACTCACGCTCTCTACCGATCCAAGTTATGACAACAGGACCATTACCAGCACCCTCAAAATGCAAATCCGAACATTTCAACGCTTGAGGGCACAGCTCAACGCATCAGATGACCCTTCAGACGGCTTATGCCACCTCACATCTTTGGTGTTGACTTTCAAGCCGACTTCAAAGTGTCCCTGAGTGTGGCAGCAGGACTCGGTGCCAGCCTACAAGTCCAAAGAGACCCAGGCTTGGCTTCAGGAGTGCTTTGACTTTGTACCCTTCTCTCACTGCACCCCCAACCGAACCTGCTGGACTACTTTATTTGGTCATACATCAAGAACATCACCAACATCACCTCCCACATCCAAGTTCCAGATCCATATGGAGGCTGAAGGTGGCTATATTGAATAGATGTCAGCTCGACTACATAATCAAGTTACCTGAATTATTGAAAAAAAATCAAGCTGTAGCGTTTTTTTTTGTTTTTTTTTTTTTTAGGATGACAATTTTCTTGTTCCACCCTGTAGTTGGGGGACCTTTTCACATCTTGGAGAAAATCAAACTTCCGGTTTTTATATCAGAAATGATTATTATATCTTGGAATCAAAATGCTTCTTGAACTCCTGAGGAGTGTTTACAAGTTGTGTTGTTTGTCTTTAAAAAGGTAGATTTGTTAAAGTTCCAGATTGCCTGTATCCTGTTCTATATCAAAGAACCTTTTAATACTCAACACAGGTGGTCTAATGGTTAATGAGCTAGACTAGCAACCCTTCACAAGTGAGTTTGGGTATACTTGGGTGCCCGATTCATATGGCCTTGTGCCGCATCTGAGCAAAATGTTTAGTATATTACTATATTAAATCATGCTAGACATTAAAAAGTGCAAATTTTTTTTAAAAGTTCACAAAAAAATTTTTATATTAAATAAATTGACTCTTTTTGGATGTAGCTTTTCATCTTAATATTTTGTATGCAAGTCTACATAAATCTTAAGGGACAATAACTTTTTCTTTTTTGAATTTAATTTAGAAGATATACCATTTGTGAGGTCTAAACATTCTTCTTGTGATTCTATATTTCTGTAAATAGGGTGATATTATCTATCAATGAATTGCTGAAATAGAAAATTTAGATACATTTTTAAATTGTTTTAAATATAGGTTGTCAAAATTTCTGTAAGTCTTTGTTTATACCTATAAGGAAGGTATAGATATAAAAATTGTTTGCTCAGTTTTGAAATGATTTATGAGTATTTTTATGTCTAGTTTTTAAGATTGAAGAATTTCAATATGCTAAATATTTAAAGATGAGAATAAATTAAGGAATAAGCAGATAGTCCTAGAATAGTTCTTAGTTTTCCAGGCATCTTTTTGTCAGTTATTTTAACAGTTAATTGAGTCCATATCAGTCAGTTATGGTGGTATGCTCCCCCTCCCACAAGTTAATATAAAAACTTGTTCTTATTGCAAGACCCTCTCCACCTTCAATCTTACATGAAATGGTTATACAAGTTTACCTTTGTAATAAAACTGACAGTTTATCTTTATCCACGTATTCATGTAAGTTGTTTAAGAGTACAAAACAAATTAAAACTGTGCGAGGCCACAAACATTCCCTTCAATGAAAAACTGCCTTTTATATTGTTCAATATCTGATTTTTAAATAGGACTTATGTAAATTTAATGTACTTTACCACTTTCTCTTGAATCTGTTTACTATGTAGCAAATTTTTACATTGACATTAAATTCACAATAAAAACAAATTGTCACTGATCAATTTTTCTTTATACTTTCAGTTTTTCAATGCTGCTCGTTCTAGTTTCTTACCTGATGATGAACGGAAAGAACTTGTTGAACACCTGCACACTGTCTATGGTGATGATTATTGAGATGAAAAATGGATTTTTAACTTGAATTTTACTGATATAAAATTATTTTTAACTGAGTGTTTTTATTCTGTATAAAAATTCATTTTTGATTAATTTTAATGGAATTTAAAGTTGATATTTATTAAAATATATTTTCAAGTTAATGTTGGAAAATGATCTTTGACTTGAATGTTAAAATTCAGAATAAAATTTTTAAAAATCTTCAGACATCCAATTTTATTGTGTTGCAGACTCAAACTTTATAAAGGAGCAAAGTTTTCTGATGAAAAATCTTTTAGAAATATTAAGTCAACAGAATGTCTTCAAAATACCTAACTTTTGAATACAAGTTAAAACATTTATTGGCACACACAAAAAAGTTTTATTTTGTATTGGCTGATAAATCAGGTATTAATAAAACTGATTTTAAAAAATAAAATTTTTAAAACCAGTTAAGAATTGTTCATTGTATAAGATTTCAATTAAATTTCTAAAATTTTTTAGCATCAAGCTATGCCCCTAACAAATAAGTCACTAGTCTGAATCTATTGGTAAATAATCACTGATTTTAAAGCTTATGCCCGCACAACTTTTTTTTTTCTTACATAAAACTAACCAAACCTATAAAAATGAATATATGCAAATATCCTTATCTAATTTTTTTTTTTGTTTTCCTTTCCCTATTTCATCTAAATCCAGGAAGTAAATGTAGTATAAAGCCAGACCCAGCCCTAACTCAAGAACAGGCAGTGTTTGTTTCCATGAATTGTGATCACACTCAAATATTGTTGAATGCAAAAAGCAGACCTCTAATTAGCTCAATGGGATGGCGTCAGCCAGTACCCCTCCCACACACATATCTTTAATGGGAACTTTCAATTTATACTAAGTCTTTGCATAAATTGACTGAAACTGAGTACTTAAATGTTAGGTATTTTTACCATTTTTTTTTGTTGGTTGTGGCATTTCAAATTTTCCTCTCTAGCATATTTAAAAAGAAATATTAGTTTGTTACTATATTTAAATTCAAAGTTATTGTAATATTTCCAAGTTCTTTTTGGACTCAAAGCTTCCAATTGTTTTAATCTAAGATTTCTATCATCAAAATGATTCACTGACACAGATCTAGTTAAGGTTTGTTGTTCTTAACAAAAACTTTTCATTATTAGGCTATGAACTTATTGATTCACATACATATATTTGAAGTCTGTAACAAATAAACCAAGGTCCCAGTCTCATGAATGAAAAATATACTTATAAAACTTGTTCATCTTAGAAAGTATTATGTAAGTATCCTCACAGTTAATGTGAGTAGAAATGATTATTTTCAAGTATGGGTAATTTGTAATAGATAAGATTTAGTTCATGACTTAAGAGACATTTGATTAGGAGACTTAAGTTTAACTGTGACTGATTTTATGCATAAAAAAATAAACTGGTATTGATTTTTACTAAACTTCAAATTTGAATGCATTTTTTTAACTTAATATTTCAGTTGTTATAAATACAAATTTCTTTTTTATTCTTTGTAACCCAAAATATTGCTTTTTTTTTTTCATAGAAATAGCATGAAACCAACTGAAATTCTTAAGTGCTACACCAATCATGAAAAATTACAAATGAACTGTTCTTACTTTCAATCATTTCAGACTTAAACTTTTGGATAAAACGTTTTAATATCTACAATCCACAACACCATTGAAGCCCTTTTCATGTTTTACTCAGTTGAGTTTTTACTGCCAGGTTAAACACATTATGAAATCTTTCTTTCACAGAAATAAAACTAGTTTATACTACTCTTCAAAGCTGTATTTATTTCCCAATAAAGAATTGTTAAAAAAAAAAAACAAACATAATCAGTTGTATGATCAACTTAAATTCATTACAATATTTTTTATCTTCATGCAATTTACAATGCCATTTTAAAGTTTTTCCACCAGCATTATTGAAATAAAAAAAACAATGCAAATAGATAATTAAGGTCAAATAAAAGTATTTGCAAATATAAAGCAAGAAGAACAGGGGATTTTATTTTTTGAATTGTACTTTAATCTAAATTAAATGAAACTTTACTGAATATAAGCAGATCATTTGGAGCTGAATGAGAAAATATGTGAAGAACAGTATTTTACAATCTTTTTTTTCCCCCCTTGTCAATATAGTTAATCCAATGCTTCTCCATTAATCAGAATATACTTGGCTATGGAATTATAGATCATTGTGTGAGAGACACACATACACATTGACACTTTTATTGAAAATATCCCATGAATGTTTAACAAAAATAGCTTTACCACTCAAAGAATTCCATTAACATGAAGCATGCTGTAATTCTCAAACAACTGATCTTTAATTTGGAATCATAACATGCATCACTACATCTTTCATAAAACAGATCAGATATTTTTTATCAAAAAAAAAAAAAAAGACAATAACATTTGATTATGTAGTAAGTCAAGAAAAATATTTTAATTATAACATTTATTAAAAAGATTTTTATGAGCATTGCTACTGTGGATCAATTAATTTTGCCAATATTAAAAGAGTGAATACTTGTAAAGCATTGCAAAACAAAAAACAGGCATTTCAATTTTTCCCCCCTAAATAGGCATTCTAAGAGCAAATTCAATTATGCTTGTCTAGGAATACAAACTTTATTGCCAATTTCTTTTACAATTATAAGACAATCACAAAATTAACAAGCCGGAATTAGACAAACAGTGAAAGTGATAGTAATTATTTATCATATGCATAATTAAATTGTATCTAAATCTTAAGAAATTTATTCATAAATGTTTTTCTAATTTACTGTAAAATAGCTAAAATGTATTTTTATAGCTGAAACTGCAAATATATAAAATATTTTACCAAAACCATAAGAAAATTAAAGGTAAACATTTTACTTGTTGATAAAGGTTGGTCATATTTAAAAATAACATCTCTTCTCACACCCAACTTAAAATTCTTACTCATTTAGAATAATTTTTTTTTTAAATGAATAAAATGTTTTTATATTCCCTTTTATCAGATATAAAGCAATATATTTTTTATAATTGCAAAAACATTTTATAAGATTTCTTTCTATATTAAGCAAAACATTCTTAAATATAAAATTGTCAGTTTTGCAAACTTCAAGTATACATTTTTATAATGGATTTTTATTCATAATATTACACAAATTTGATATTTTAATAGGATAAATAATATGAAATTATCAGTGAATGCACAGATTAACATTCTTATATTTGGTATTTATAACATTTAGTTCGATAATCTTAAGCCAGGTCAGAACTGATGATACCAACACCTCTCTCATAGAAAGAATGGTCACTGCTACTACTGTCCGTTTCAAATTCCAGTGTGAAGAGAAGTTGGGCACGAGCAGCATTCAAGTACACAGGAAGAGTAACTCTGTTTTCTTTCTTCTTGGTTCCTTCTTTCCTGAAAATTAGAAATAAAGATTTTTGGGGGGTCAGTCTTATACATACTCCAGTTGATAACATAGGAATCAATAATCAAAAAAGTTGAATTAAAAAAAAAAAATTCTTAATGATAGTAGTAATTCATAGTGATGTAAGAACAAAGTTTATAAGTCCTAAAAATTCACTCAGAACTGTCCAGCAAGACACATGGCGTAATGGTTATAGGCCAAAGTTGCAGGTTCAATCCTGACTGCAGGAGAGTAACAATACAGGAATACTTAACACTTGTACTCGGGTATGATTAACAGAATCAGAGCGAGCGAGCAACCCCCATGGATTAAATAAAGGACATGGGTCAAAGTTCCATGTACACTCCCGAGTTCAACAAGAAACACTTGAAGGCCAGAGGACATATTGGTCGAAATGTGAATATAACAAAGATGAAGACAATAGTCCAAAAGTCCTGAATGATAAATGTTTCCTATTTAAAAGGGAGTTCATTATGAACAATGAATAAATCATCTCAGAAAATTGGTTTTACAATAATAGCATATGTGCAGGATAAGTAATCAGATAGTGATGTGGGGGTCAAAGTAGCACAAGCATATTTACATTAACCTTGGATTGACTGAAAAGTTTACAATACAAGAAACAAGGAGGAAAAGTGAAACTAAGTAATCATCAGGATAATTCTGACCAAAGGGTTGGAACAAAACTACATTTTATTGATTAAAAGGCTGTTAAAAAAAATAAAAAAATCATATCATGAAACAATTTCTTTAGGTTTAAGCAAAAAAACAAAACACTATATATATATATATATATATATATATATATATATATATATATATATATATATATGTGTGTGTGTGTGTGAATTCTTTAAAATTATATAAAAGTGATTAACAAAGCTGGCACCCATTATTTGAATATATAAAGTTAAAACTAAAAACTTCTCATATTTTGGCCCATCCAAGATATTCAAAATCAAAATTATTCCTCATTGTTTTTGTTTTTTTTAAATAAAACTCATAATATAGGATGTCAATTAGTCATTTACCTGATCCAACGGAGCAAAGTGATAGGTAAATCAGTTGAGATTGTTGAAGATAATTGCAGTTTGTTGGCCTTACAGATGGCTCCTTGCAACTTCAATCCTGTAGAAAAAATTTTATTAAAAAGTTTAAAGTAAACAACTGAAGAAAAAAAAAGATTCATATGAACGATCTTGACTAGCCATGTTTTTGAAATGTATTCTCAAGATTTAGCATCAGAACTTTACCATCAATGCCTAATCAAAGTTTTTACAACTTATGGTTTTGAGCGTTATAACTATTAGGATTTTCTATTTTTGTTTTCATAGTCAAGTTTTTATTTTTCAATTATAATAATACTATTAAAAAAAATATCAGTTTAAATGTCCTTAAAGCTAGCAATGTTTATTCATCAAATCCAGAGATGGGAAAACTCAAACTGATTTTTAAAAAAGTTTAATAACTTAGAAATAAAATTGAGATTTAATTTGTAAGTTTCTTCAGATTAATGAAAGTTCTTACCAGTGATTGCAAAGCTGCAATCGTCAGGAGATGGTGAAGTTTTACTATCAATAACAGTAACCTGTGTTAAAAAAAAAGAAATGATAGTTATTCTGTAGTAAAAAGAAAAAAAAAAGGATGATAGCAGTTTAAATGAAGTGGTGTCATGAAGTTTCTAAATCTTTCAAGAAAAAAGAATAAAGCTAAGTGTTAATTAGAATCAAGAGAACACAAATGTCATGATTGGTCAAAGATAGAAGGAACTGACTTGTGTAATATGCATTGTGGAATTAAAGTAATGACTTTTTCAACCCTACATTCCAACATGCTAATTGGAAAATTAGTGTTATGTTTCAACTGACAAAAGAAAGAATTATATTTTGTTGATCCTAAACAAAATTCAACAAATTAGACCATAAACTTAGTGCCTTCAAAATCAAAAATATTTCATTTCACTGCCAAAATATGTGATAACATTATGAAATTTTCGGGCTAAATCAATCTACCTTTTAATTGACATCAGTGGGAAATTTGATTTTGGTGGCTAGTACAGATTCTTATAAAGCAACTTGCATTTCTTTGACAGTTTTCACATTTTTTCTTAATATTAGTCAAAGCAGAAAAACCAGCCTCACTAATGAAACAGAATTAGCAAAACTTTTCTGGTACTGCATTGAAATTTTGGAATACAGGCTTTTTTCATCAATTGTTATTTTAATCTAGAATCTTGTGATATCCTGATTGAAAAAAGCTCTGGTTAAGAAACAATATAATGTCCTAATCATAAAATGAAAAGGAATAAAATAAAAAGGGAAATTCTGAATTTTCAAAGTCCTCCTAGGTAACAAAAAAGAAAATAACAATTCTGAAATGATTAGCACTTTAGAGTCAGTCATTCTAATAACTATGTTTTATTTCCAACATTATACAAGAAAGATTTTTTCCTAAAATTCTCAGTTTAATGTACAAAAAATACAAATTTAAACTGCTAACAAATATGAAAGTGAATTATCCTGAGATTATTTATGAGACATAAATCAGAATTTATACATGGCTTACACTGAAGTTGGATAATAAAAATTGTTTAATATAAGAATTCAGTAAACTTATTAAAATTTTAGAGATTAACTGAAAATAAAATAGCCCAAAACTAAGACATACTACAAAAATGACTATGGTCAAGGCAAAGTTAGAGAAACTTTTATGGTTGAAATGCAAGATAAACAGAAAGTATTTTTAGAACTTTATTTTGAAGTTTTAACTTTTAATCAATGTTGCTTATGCAAGATAATTAAAAATAAAATCAATTGGACTATCTTCCATCACAATTTTCCCGTTATCTTCCAATGAAACAAGAGTAATACTTATATTAATTACTTATGATTTTCCATGAGTGATATTTTTTCTACCATAATAAGCTATCAAAAATGGATTTTGCATTCTTATTAGAAACTTGTTTAATTATCAAAGAAGTAAAATATGAAATGAATGCATAGACAAATCTATAGCCAAATAATTAAAGAAAATTTACTTCAAGGTAGAGTTCTTCCAAAGACCAGCTGTTGGCTTGTGCTACATATTGGCGAGTGGCAGTGATGTAAGCCTCAGGGATGAACAATTTACCAAGCCAAACATTGATATTCTAGAGAGAGAAAAAAAAATAATATACAAAAACAACAAAAAAGATATGTGGATAACAGAAAATATATTTACGAAATGTGAAAAAAAAAAAAAAAAAAAAAAAAAAAAAAAAAATGGTTTCTATAATTGTAATAATGTATATATAATTGTATTACATTCAACTCAGCTCTCCAACTTTTCCTACTATATTCTCAATGAGTAGAGTTGGGTTTGGTTTGGTTTTATGGCATATCAACTATTGTAGGTTATTTAATGCCAAATTCTCTTTACACATATACTTGATATATATGATTTGTAAACATGTCAAAAATTAAATAGTTCCAAGTATTGCTATGTATCACTAACAATTCAATTAAGCATCAGTCATTTGTTTACACAGTTAAATGATTTCAAGTATTGCTATCTAATACTAATAATTCAATTTAACATCAGTAATTTGTTTGCACTTAGTTAAATAGTTTCAATAATAGTAAATGATTAAACAGTTCTATTTGACCCATAGATGGGGCCCTAAAAGGTACTACTACACCAAATCAGAGTGGACCTGAGACTAATGGCAATGAAGAGGTACTTCACATTCCCCAAAGCTCCAGAAAATGAGCCTCACCATCAAATGTTTAAGTGTCATATACCAGGACGTTCATTGAAAGAGAGAAGTCTTACACCCCATCAGAGATGCAGACAGTATATTCTACAGCCCCAACTAACAGGGCTGTAAATAATACAAGTAGGATCTTATGATATTCACAGCTATAAAAAGTTAAATAAAGAGTCAGAATGAAATTAGTCAGAACATACTATTATTGAGAAGCAAGCAAATGTATTTTATAACCAGGAAGAATGAGATAGCAAGTTTCTTAACTTCTATATACCAGCTGATAAATTATCTTCAATATATTTCAATATTTCTTGCAAATCTGTTATTTAAAGATGGCCTGTTTCAGTCTTCATAAGGTAACTTCTTGGATATCTAAACCAGCCACACATCAATATTTTGCAGATTACCTGGAACCTTTAGTTTTCTTCAAAAATTGACTCAATGAGCAGAAACTTGACTTTGCTGTGTACTTTTCACTGGTTCAGATCATAAAAAAATTAATTGATCAGTTTTTTGTCATGAGCAACCCATCAATGCCACATGTCCAATTCTTTTATCTTAAATTATAGTTGCCTAGCCACTTTACTCCTCTTTTCATCTGATGATTGTGTGGGTTGACTTGTGTTTTATGTCATATCCACCCTTGGGATTATTTAATGCCAAATCCTGTTTATACTAATAAATATGTGATTTTTTCAATGAATTGTTTGTCGATAACATTATTTTTAAACAAGCCAGAGCTCATTTGTTTGCACAGTTAAATGGTTTAAAGTATAGTAAATGCTTAAATAGTTCTATTTGACCCATAAATGGGACCTTAACAGGTACAACTTTGGGTCAGAGTAGACCTGGGGTAATAGCAATGAGGGGATATTCTACATTCACCAAAGCTCAAAAACTGGAGCCTAACTATTAGATGGTTTACTGTCATATCCAAGACACTTGTTGGAACTGTTTTACCTCTCTGCAGAGATGAAGTCAGTGTACTCAACAGCCCCACCCAACTGGGTTAAATGATTGTGTGCTACACATGAAAATGAGTAGTGGGAATATATATGTATGTATGTATATAATAAAAATTCAGCAAATGTCTGTCCAGCCATCTAGCCATCCATCCATACTGCTAAGGACCTGCCACTTTTAGCCTTATTTCAACCAAACTTTGAGAAATTATTCAAGTCATGCCTGAAAGGCTTTTAAAACTAGGAGATCTGGCCAAGACTGATTTTTAGATGAGACTTTTTCTCACCCCTTTATGTTTCTACTCTTTCACAATAAAAAGGTGTGTCTCAGAACATAGCCACTTCTTTGGTAATCATTAGGAGATAGCTCTTTCTCTCTTCCTATACATTTAAACTCTTTGTCATAGCCATATATTAGTTGAACAACTTAGGGAATTCATTTCATTTTAACATTCGCTTAACCAAGAATAAAAAGGGCTTGTCCAGTTTTTTTATTTTATTTTTTTTTTAAATTCAGGTTAATACTACCCTTTCAAGTTTGGAAAACAATAAAATTAAACATTTAATCAAATTATCATTTTTTTAAGAGTTTTTTTAAAAAGGTATCAAACAAACCCAAAACTATTTTCATATGCCGTGCTCAGTTTAAATAAGGCAAACAATAAAAACAAATAAAATGTCCTTTATTTTATGAAAGATTAGGATAATTATTCATAAGACTTGGCATCCTTCATTTTTAATAATATTCACTTTAACTGGAGAAAAATGTGAACATGTTAAGAGTGTTACTTTCTCTTGAAAATAGCCTCTAAAATCATGTCCTTAATTAAACTATCAGTCATTTAATCATGTCATCACCATTTTCCAGAGTTTAAAACTATGTTGGAATGTCACTCCAACTGGTAGTAAAAAATAAAACTTATCCTTCCAATGATCACTGTAATGGGTGTTGTTACAGTCATGAATTGCTTGGACCATGAGGGAATCAATCCCTCATGGTCCAAGCAAGTTACTGGATCACATGCAGGCAGTCATTAATAATCCCAGTGACAAAGTGTGTCTTTTTGGTATGCAACAAAAACTGTTTCCATGAAGTGCTTTGAAAAGAATCCTACTTCAACCAAGCCTCTCTCAACTTCAGATGCCTTTAAAACATAACTTGAGGTCAAGGGAATACCCATACCAACTTTCAAGATTGGAAGGAGTCCTTCCTGAGTAATTTTCCTCTAAAAAATTCCATTCCTTTCTTTGAATGTCAACTTTTACTTTTTGGACCTTCCTGATCAATTTTTTATAACAAAAATAAATAATAAAATAACTTGTGTCATGCAATTAGCCAACTTACTCAATAAAAATTACATAAAAATACCTTTAGTTCCTTTGCACCTCCTGATGTAGTGTTACTAACAATAGTTTGTAATTGTTTTACTCTTTCACTGAAGTCTGTAATCCATTGGATGACAGTCAGGCCACTTGGCACAGTGTATCTTCTCCAGGATAAAGGAATGATACCTACAAACCAGCAGAACATTTCAATACATACTCTCAGAATTGGGAGGGAGGATGATAAATATTAACTCTAATCTGCAAAATGATAAACACTAAATTTTTGTGCTGTATTCAAGTGCGGAAATATCAACTAATTGCATTTTATAAAGAGACTAAGAAATAAACATTTACAGTTTCTACTTTTGAAGAAAATTTAAGGATAGTCTAAGACTTACATAATTATTTATTTTTAGATATCAAATGATATAGATAAATGCACATACATAATAAAAAATTTTGCAGACAAAAATATCACTGATATTTTTAGCTTTGAGAGAAAAATCAACTTGGAGTATTGCTAATCTACTTGCAAAATCCAATTTATCCAAAATGGTTTTATGTGCCTTTTTCATCTAATTAGTCTGCAAGTTTATGTTCTCATAAAATCCACACTAGATAAAAATTAGAAATATAAAAATAATCACAAAATAAAGGAAAATTTATATTTTCAGTTATTAGATATTTAAAAAATAAAGATGCCAGACTAGAATGATAAAGAAATATTTCACACACACACACAAAAAATGGAATTTATAATTGTTATGCAGTTTTTACCTTTGATAAGATCAGCCATCATTGAACGGTGGTGATTGGTAGGTTTCTTTTCAGCACGGCATACCATCATTATGTCACCCAAGTCTTGGCGAACATCAGTAAGTAAACGAGATCCAGCATTAACTTCTCGCTCAAAAAATCTAAACAATGGATCTTTGATATTTTCCATTGTTCGTTTCAATGCTCCAAGATTCTGAAATAGATAAAGCATAGTTTCTAATTTTTCAAATATTCAGCCTTACTTCTTTGAATGTATAAAATTATAAAAAATCTTTAATTACAATACATTACAAAATATAAATAGGAAAAATATTTTCAAAATTCAGTTTTCTTTTTTAAAATTTAAAATGCTAACTGCTTAGTTAATGAAATAAAAAGCTATCATATATAATGACAGTAAAATTACAAAATTATTACAATATTTGTAGGTGGCTCTGTCTTAATTTTGCTTCTATTTTCACTGAAGTATTAGAATTGTCATGCATAAGACATAAAAGTTAAAGAAAACTCAAGCATAAGTGCAATTACAGTAAATGTAAAGTATAAACCCAATTGTTTAGATGCATGGCATACCAAGTCTTAATTACAATGTCCATATGAAGAAATCAAAGTATTTAGAGAACTAAAGGCTTGTGATAATTTAGAGGTTTGAATTAACACCATGTCAACATGTTAAGTTATTAATGTCAAAACTTGTTGAATATCTAAAAAATGTCCTGGATGTTTTTTGTAAGGTAAGAAAGTTTGTATAGAGATTTTATGTTAGTGATAGTTTAGATGTGGGTAATCAATAGCAAGGAGAGAATTTTTTTTTCAGGTGTTTATTTTTGGTTTAAGCAAATATTAGCTTATTAGTGTTTTTGTTTTATATTTGTTGGAATTATATTTGCGTATATTGCTTGATGTCTTAAAAAATTTTTTCAAAATATTGCTTGGTTTGACAGTTGAAAAATTATCTTACATTAATTGTTTGATAATATTTAAAACAAATTTTCCAAGCCATTACAGTTTATCAGTAGATATTTCATTGAGTATGGTTCTTGACAATATATAGGAAACAATTAGTAATAGGTTTATGATAAGTCACTATAGTTTTTTCTTTTTTTGTGTGTATGTGTGGGGGTGTTTGGGTTTGACATGAGCAGCTGATTGATAGGTTTGGGTCTCTCTGACTGCCTGTCAAGTCCAAGTAAGACACTAAGTGATGTGCAGGATCCTGTTCACAGGCATTATGGGTCCCCCACCTACAGTTAAGAGTTAACCTCTGTAGAGGATACAGTCCAGCTAACAGAGCAGGAGAATTTTTGAAAGAAATATAGAGGGTGAAAGACTGTAATGAGTAATTAAAAACGAAGAAAAACCATGAGTGAAGTTTTGGGACCACGTCACAAAAGTATACAGATGAAGTTACCAGAGATATGAAGAAAGAGGAAATATGTGGAAACAGTGGCCAAACATGAAGAGAAAACTGAAGATAGCATTCCAATTGACCAAAAGAAAATGCAGAGAGGATTGAATAACCATTAACCAAGGCAAAGATAGAGGAATTATAAGATGATCTAACTGAAAATTAAGACATTAAAAGAGAATACAAAAAGATGAAAAATTTCAAGTCTACCATCATGTTAACAGGAAAATTTTCTATTTTAAAGAAAAAGACTTGAATGAAAAATACTTACTGTATTAACCTTTTTAACAAAAAACAAAAAAAAATCTATATAAGATTTCATAAAATCAACAAAATTGATGAAAAATGTTTTACAATAAGTTAAAATTAAATAGATTAACAGAACAATTTTTAAAAAGTGTGCTGAAAAATATAAAATATTTATCCATTTAATCAAACTACAAAGCTCTGGTTACAAAGGTTTTTCACAAAAAATAGTTCCCTCTACATTTTTTTCATTATTAGAGTTCTATATGAACATTCAAAAGCAAATTACTTTTTTAATGCCTATTTTCATAAGGTTTCAGAATCAGTAACAAAATTAAAACTTAGGGTTATATTTCAAATATACAGAAATAAAAACTGCCACATAGTACTTTACATGGATATTATGATAGATTGTAGAAATATAGGTACCTATAAAAAATACATTGTCAATTGTTTGATATCTATTTTTTCAAATTCATCCAAATGATAGTTAACTTTCTCTAGCAGAAACTTGCAGTATTTTTAAAGCTCTAAATTATTTATTTCATTTTAATATTCAATTAAAAAGAAAAAAAGAAAAAAAAAAAAAAAGAAAAAAGGTCAGCACTTGCCTGGCTCTAGTTAAATATTCAAGCCTGTTATAGGGATAGCTTCGTTCTCAATACAATTATTGATCTCTTTAAATATTCATACTGATATTAAATGGGTTCTTCCCAATTGCATCAAGTTGAAGCTAAATATCAATTTTTAAATGTAAACAATTAGAAATTCACCTAACTTCTAATAAAATTAGTTTAGCTTTTCTTTTCAATTAATTCCTCAATCTCTTTTTAAGGAAAAATGTCTACAGAGGTCATATTCTAAAATTTAGCACAATGTATTTTGTAAGGTAGTCAATTTCTCTGTTCATGCCTAATATATATCTATCATGTGATAGATAGTTTAGAATTTGTGTGACAGCCAATCTTTATTTTCATCTAATAAGAAAAAAAAAAACTTACTTTGGGTACAAGTTGCAGCCATCCTGATACAGAATTGTGAAGTGATCTCATCCAAGCTGGACGTCCATCAGTCATGGGCTTATCTTTTTCCTCTGGAGAAGCTGTGAAAGCCAAGTCATCATCTTCCAACAACTGCATCTTCATTAGTTTAGCAATCATATCAGATGCTTGACAAAAAAAGAAAAAAAAAAAGTTTTGATAATTATATTTTTTTCCTAAGATAGTTTCATTCTTAACCTACTCAAAAGAATGGATATACAACTATATAGGCAGAAGCATTTGTTTTCAAACAGAAAACACACAAATACACTTGTCAATTCCATAATTTTGTATCACTTAGTTTTGTTTTTATTAAATTGAAACCAGTTCCAAATTTAAATCTATCATTTTGTAATAACATATGGATCTGGTCATATTACCAGTATAACTAAAATGAATTTAAAAAGGAAAAAAAAAAGCTCTGTAATCTTCAGAAATAGAAAAAAATATTATACATGAAATACTTTATATAAACAAACTAAAAAAACTTCTTTAAACATTTTAACAGTAAAAAGTCAAATTTCAAGTTTAGTGAAAAGTTTTCATCTTTATAAGTAAATGTAATTAAAGAGTTGTATCAGGTTTTAAAGATTGGTTGGGTTATTAGGTTCATTGGCATATCAACCCAAGATGGTTATTTAATGCCAAATCCTCTTTATACGTATGATTTTTAAGTGAATAGTTTGGAGGTAATATTTTTTTAAATGAGCCAGAGAAATGGGTTCTTAATAGGTAGTATACCACTCCAGGTCAAAGTGGATCAGGTTTTAAAGAGTTTTCTTCTAGTCATAACAATAGAATGAAAATTCATATAGCTAATATACTCCAGAATATTTTTGTTTGTAAAACAAAACTCACCTAAGTTTGTCATCAATACTTTTTCAGCATTGTTGGGTAAACCAAGCCAAGATGGTGATTGTCGATCAGCCAAACTCTCTGTGAACTGGAGGAACTGTTCTCTTCTGTAAAAAGAAAAAAGTATATTATTTCATGTATATTATTTCAAGTATAAAAAGTACATCCATAAATGAAATTTTTTAAAGTCATTATTCTAGCTAATTATTTATATTCAGTCCAGGCACTATTAACTATTGATATAAATGTGGCAAATTGCTGTACCAATGAGATATGTAAAATAAAATGGTAATCACACAAAACTAGTCATGTGGAAAGAACACCCATGTAAACATTGATTTCACATTAACAAATGAAAAGTGCATAAATCTACTAACATTTTCACTCATTTTGGTAACAAATAAGTAAATCTAATTGTATTCTATAAAATTTTGTAATCCTAGTGAAGATTTTTTAAATTTTCCTTAAAATAGAATAAAAACTTGCTGGTAGAGAGTCAACATTACCTGACACCTTCAGGCATGACAATGGTCTTGGTTTCTTGACCATCTACATTGCTAACAAGGACAAAATCAGCATCAAAGCTCTTGGGAGTGAATAACTTGTTGACAAAGGAAGACAGTAGACGCTGGAAAAAGACAAAATTGTATGATAAAAAAAATAACTAGAAGACTGAATGCTATATAGCTAAAAGAATATGAAACATTGTATGTATGTATGTGTGACAATCAATTTAAATCATTTAATTCTTAACATTTCAAGATCTTCAAAAAGATGAGCTATAGCCAGAGACAAATTTGATAACTAAATTTAAGCTTAAACATACAAAGTCATTTTTGTCTCCAAAATAAGTGAAATTATATGAAAAAAAATGTAAGCATCAAATAAAGATTAAAATGCATTTCAAAATTTTGGTTATAATCAGATAACAGAAGTAAAATATTAGTGAATATGAAATTATAAAATTGTATGGAAATATAGAGTTAAGTTAATTGAATGCACCATTTCAGGTTTCCTAGACAAGTATTTGTAAGCAAGGTGTATAAAACAAAGAAACAGCATTATTTTAATTGAACATTGAATTTCTATTGAAAAAGAGCCCAAACCTGATCAAAGTCATTGTCTATTTTTCCACCGTAGATACACTGAGACAACAAAGTTCTCATGGCATCCCAAGGTACTTTCTCAGGAGGCAAGTTAGTACGGCCCTAGAAGTGGAAAAAGAAAGAAAAAAAAAAAAAAATATATATATATATATATATATATATATAGGGAAGTAAATAAGAAAATTAAATTCAATAGTATGAAGTTGAAAAAACAAAGTAATCCAAAATTTGATGAATTTATCATGAAAGTTGACATTGAACGTTTTGGTTGTAATAACTTTCTTCAGGACTTTGAATTCATGAAAAGCATTATTAAAGTAGTGATGGATATTTGATGAAGTAGCAAGGGAAAAGAAAGCATGTGTGTGTGTGTGTGTGTATATATATATATATATATATATATATATAAATAAAAAGAAAAAAAAAAGAAGAGATTGACACCTAAACAGTCTGAAATTTTCAAATTAGTACTTCCAGCATGAATGCCATGCAGTACAGCATGCTGTTTCTAAATTTCTGTGGGAGTAAATTGCATCATGGCGCTACTTTCTGCATTAAGTGTGCCCAATTTAGAGTTAATTGGGCACTGTAAATGCAGAAAGCAGCACCGTGATGCAGTTCCCTCCTCCAGTAGAAAAAAAACAATTCACTGCACAAAGAAACTAAACCAATACACCACTAATCAAAAGTATTTGGCCGCCCTAAAAAATTTTGATTTCTCATCCTAAAAATGTTTTTAATTAAACAAGTTAAGCACCACAATGGTTTTATTCATTATACTAAATATAAGTCTTCCTGAGCCACATTAAATTAAAAAAATAAATAAATAAATAAAAAAAAAAAAATCTAAAACTTTTGATTTATCAAAATGATCGCCTTTGGTCACTTTCATTGCTTCACAGATTTTCAGCATCCTTTCCATCAAAGACTGGAGGTAGATTGAAGATAGTTCTGCCTAGGTTACCGCAAGAGTTGCCAGATGTCAGCCACATTTGTGGGCTGTTTACCTCTGACTTTTCAGTCAAGTTCATCCCACACCAGTTCAATGGGATTTAAGTCCCCTGATTGTGCTAGCTAAGACATCAGTTCAATGATGTGCTGTTCATCTTTACTTTTAATGTACCTCTGGCAGAGTTTGAGAGTATGTTTTGGGTCATTATCTTGCATTAGTACAAATCCTTGACCCACAAGCCATGATCCAGAAGGGATGATGTGATGCTGCAGTATGTTGTGATAGCTAGTTTGATTTAATTTGACCTTCACCTGGAGCAAATCCCTAACTTTGCGATTAGCAAAAGCCCTCCCTCACACACACAATAACAGAGCCTCCTCTATGCTTTATGGTTGTTATAATACAGAGCATTGTAGCTCTTTTACCAACTCTTCACATCACATAGACCCTCCTACTTGACCCAAAGATTTTGAACTTAGATTTGTCAGTCCAAAGGACTTTATTTCACTGGTCTATTGTCCAGTTTTTGTGCACCTTAGCCAACTGGAGCCTTTTGATAATGTTTTGCTTCCTCAACAGTGGTTTCTCAACAGGAATTCTGCTGGACAGCTTCACAAGAGTCTTCTTCTCACAGTGGATATTAATCCTTTTTTTTTTTTTTTTTACGACATTGGTTTAGTTGTGCTGTGATGTTGGGAGGGGGGCAATGGCATATCAGCCACTGCAACAGGTCCTTCAATGCCAAACACAGTTTATACATATATATGATATGTATAATTTGAAAACAAATAGTTTATAGGTAGCAAAGCTCACTTAGTGGTAATACATGGTCAAACCAGATTTAAGCATCTAATGTTTGTTTCTATAGGAGTTGGAAGTAGTTTATTTTTTTAAGGTACTCTATTATTTGAGAGGCAGGTACATCTTTGAATAGCAGGGTGAGAGTTGTGTGATAGCTTTTCTTGTGAATTTTCCCATATTTTTTGCAGTCAACAAATATGTGAATGACTGAATAGTTGATTGGAGCAGGTACATCAAGCTACAGTTTCTCTCTTGAGCAGATAGGCATGTGTTAGATATTGTGTCTAATTCTGATTATTATTGTCTTGTCTTAGGTAATGTTTCTGCACTTTCCAGTTAAATTGTGGGTTGATGTTCATAGACTTTGTTATTTGAGGACATGTCCCATATTGTTTGCCATTTTTTCTTATGTAGTGTTTGATTTTGGTTTTGCAGTCTGTGAATGGAAGTTTAAGAGTTGTTATTTTAGTTGCTGCTTTTGCAAGTGTGTCAGCCATTTGATTTCCCTTAATGCCCTCATGACTAGGACCCCATGCCAAGACAACTTTTGCCAAAGTTTGTTATGTGGTGCATTCAATAATTTTCCAGGCTTTTTGTACAGGCATTTAAAATTGTTGTAGACTCTTGAAAATTCAGTATATTATTGCTATACATTTTATGAGATGACTGACCAATTTTTATGATTTCAGGTTCAAATGAACAGCTACAGCAGGAATTGGAATACATCCTAGTAAAGCCCGATTGTCACAGCTGCTGAATTTCAAAAATGCAGTCTGTACTTTAGAAGAACGATATGCAATAAAATGGTTTAAACTTGGAAAAAATGCCATGCGATGAAAGCTGGTTGGTTGGTTTGTTGGGTTTTATGGCATATCAACCTTTGTAGGTTATTTAACACCAAATCCATTTTTATGTGAATAACCAGTTCCATTTCAAACAATTCAGTTTAGCATGAGTACACAGTTTGTCAAAAACATTTTGATTTCAAACTATTCAAGCAGTTATATGTAACAATTCAGTTTAGTGAAAGTACAGTTTCAATGACAAAAACAGTTCAATTTCAAATAATTCAGTTTAGCATAAGCATGCAATATAAATGTATGTACAGTCTGATTGTAAAAAACATTTTTTTTCAAGCTATTCAGTTCTAATTCAGCTAATTCAGTTTAGTATAAGTACAGATTTTGTTTACACACAGTTACATGTCAAGATGAAAGCTGGATCTACTGCTATGACCCAGAGACCAAGAGACAGAGTTCCCAGTGGAAGCATGCTGGCTCTCCCAGACCCAAGAAGGCCACACAGAGCAAATCCACCCACAAACTTTGGATGATCCCTTTTTTTGACAGCACTGACATGATCTACATGCACTGGGTTCCCACTGGACAGACAGCCAACAAGGAATACTATGTTGAGGTTTTAAGGGAGTTCAGGAAGAGATTCCGTCCGAAGAGGCCAGCACTCTTCAAATCGGGTCAGTGGCATTTCCACCAGGACAATGCACCAGTCCACAACTCCATCCTTGTCACAGACTATTTGACCAAGATGGGCATCAAGACAGTTCCTCACCTTCCCTATAGTCCAGACCTTGCTCCCTTTTGGTTATTCCCTAAGCTCAGAGGCTGTTGTTATGAGACAATTGAGGTGATGAAAGAGGCTGTGTTGAAGGTCATTGACATGTTCACACAGGAGGACTTCCATGGGGCCTTCCAAAAGTTGTTGGAACGGTACAAGTGCATTGCAGCCGGAGGAGATTACTTTGAAGGGGACTAGAGTTTCATGTGTGTGCTATCAATAAAAGTGCCCATACGAAAAAAAAGTCTGGAAACTTATTTAATGATCCTCGTAGATAATGATATGTTTCTAGTATCTCTTGTATGTATGGGTAGTTTTGGTTTCCCTCTTGGATCGCTACTAGGATGAATAGAAAGTCTGAGAATATTATGGATTTACCCGTTTCTTCTTGATCAGGTCCAATGCCATTTTAATTGCTTGCAATTCAGCTGAATAGATGGAAGCATTATTTGAAAGTCTGATTTTTTTTATAGTTATTTATATTAGTGGCTGCTGCTCCTGTTCCATCTACGGTTTTGGACCCATCAGTATAAAAGGCAGTATGGTCTGAATACTTGTCTCTAAGTTCTTTGAATCTGTTTTTGGCAGATGAGGTTGTTAGTTGCGTTTTTTCCTGTTATATCAAGTCTATATGAGGTTTGGTGATTGTCCATGGAGGTAAATTGTTCATTGTGAGTGGTAAAATATTGTTGGTGTTTTAGTTTATATGTTGTATTGCTTCTTTGATGCGGAGGCTAAATGGGGGTGGGGGGAAATAGCTAAAAGTTTACTGCTGTAGAAATAGTTGAATTTGGAGTTATTTGTTTTTTGATGTGTAGGATTGTTTGGGCTAGATTGAAGTT
The DNA here is from genome assembly GCA_963585895.1 of Sepioteuthis lessoniana. Taxonomy (NCBI): domain Eukaryota; kingdom Metazoa; phylum Mollusca; class Cephalopoda; order Myopsida; family Loliginidae; genus Sepioteuthis; species Sepioteuthis lessoniana. Next base: position 55,172,250 of record OY757918.1, read on the forward strand.
TTCAAATGTATCAGAGAGATAATTTTTCCCATCTAAGGATTAATGGTGGTTCATTGGCTTTGCGTTGGTTTGGAAGGCTCCTTGGTTTAATGTAAGGCCTTGGCTGTGTATGGTTTGCAATTTTTTTTAAGAAGGATTTGTGTGCGGCACTGTAGATGGAAGATCCGTAGTCAAGTTTGGTTCCAATGTGTGATCTATAGATTCTAAGCATGACCTTGCAGTCTGCACTCAGTTCATTTTTTATAGTATTTTTAATACCTTTAGGCCTTTCTGCAGAAGATATTCTATGTGTGCATAAAAATTTAGTTTGTTGTTGAATATTATTCCTAAGTACTTTGCTTGTTGAACAACAGGTATTGTATGCCAGTCTATATCTATTTCTGGGTCAAAGTGATATGTTAGTCTTTTGCAGAAGTGTATGCAGACAGTTTTCGTTTTTGAGAATTAGAAGCCATTTTCATTGGTTCATTTCTCTATCTTGTTAAGGCAGTTTTGCATCTGTCTTTCAAGTGTAGGCATGTTTGGTAATGAGTATGTTATGGAAAAGTCATCTACATACAGGAATTTTTCCATTCCTGTGCTGATAGATTCCGTGATGATGTTGATTTTGAGGATAAATAGTGTAACAGATAAAATACTGCCTCGAGGAACTCCAATTTCTTGTTTGTATAGGTCTGAGCTTGCATTTCTATGTCATTACTATAAAGGTTTGGTATGAAAGGAAATTTTTAATGAATGTGACCATGTTTCCTTTAATTCTGGTTTTGTGGAGGTCTTTTAGGATTCCGTACTTCCATGTTGTATCATATGCTTTCTCAAGATCAAAAAAGATTGAAACTACATGATAGTTTTTAATTAGGCCATTGCAGATGCATGTTTTGAGCCTTATAAGTTGGTCATTGGTACTTTGATTTTGTTGGAATCTGCTTTGGTATGTGGATAAGATATTATGTTTTTCTTTCCATTGTCATTCTTTCCATTGTCTTACAAAAGCTACTTGTTAAGGCAATGGGGCAATATTTTGTTGGGTTAGAGTGATCTTTTCCCGGTTTAAGAATTAGGATGATAATAGCTTCAAAGCCAGTGTTTAGGGAAATTGTTAGCCCACCATATGTCACTGAAAATTTGCAGAAGAATTGTGAGAGATGTTTTTGGCAGGTGTTTCATAAACTGTTAGTGGATTTCATCTGGGTCAGTAGTTGTAGTTTTCCTTGTTTGATGTGAAGTATAGTCTTTTCTTCTCTGCAATGTTTTTATATTTTTGAAATTTGGAGGAGTAATGGTTGGATGAAAAGTTTTGGCTGAATTCTGGTGCTATTTGGTTGGCTATTTCTTTTTTATTGGTGGTTGTTCCTCAGTTTGGTGTTTAGATAGGTTATAGTTGTTTTCTCCCACTTATTTTGCCTATGATTTCCCATGTTTTATTTATTGGGGGTTTTGTTATTTAGTTTGGAAATGTAATTTCTCAGAGTTTCTTTTTTGATGATAAAGCATGCTTTTGCTTGGGCTTCTTGGTATTTTTGAAGACTGATTCTTGTATGGTTGGGTTTAAAAAGCTTGAGCATTTTTCCCTGGCTTTCACTGCTTCTCTGCATTCTACTGTGAACCAGGGGTTTGTTTTTGGGTGTGGTTTGGTGGAGGATTTAGGGATTGTTTGTTTTACTATTTTGATTAGGGTATTGGAAGGCTAACATTGAATATTTCTTCATCAATTAGTGTTGAGCAGAGTTTGTAGAATTTGATCGAATCAGCATTTTAGATTGGTTACCTCTGATATACAATAGTTTGATTTGAGGAATATTGGTGGGTGGTCGCTGCCACATTGATCATCGTGGACTTCCCAGTGAAAGTCTATGAAGATCGAGGGAGTTTGAGTTTTGTTTAATGGCATATCAACCTGTGGGTCATTTAATGCCAAGAAAGGTTAGGTTGGTTTTGTCTCCTATGTGGGTTTTAGGGCATGGTTTGTTTTTTTGTTTTTTTTAGATAGTTCTTGATTCTATTTGGCCAGATATTGGTGAAAAGGTTGATTTGGTCAGATTTCGGTGAAAAGGTGAGGTTTTTTGGAAGACTCAAGATGTTCTCAAGTTTATTTTGGTTTGGTTGGTTGGTTAGTTTGATGGCACAAGAACCCCTGCAGGCTACTCAATGCCAAACATCGTTTATACACATATTAAACCTAAGATTTACAAACGAATACTTGATAGATAATATTCCAAATGAGCCAGAGCTCACCTGCCTGCACACAAACTAATGGCTCCAAGCATCGCACAACATCAATAATTCAATCCAACATCAACAATTGCCTGCACATATTTAAATAGTCATACAAACGACTTGTAAGCAAATACATATGATTTGTAAACATTCTGCTAATAATATTTTTCAACAAGCTCAAGCTTATTTTTCTTCACAGCCAAATGATTTCAAGTATTTCCATCCAATACAAATCATCTCATTCACTTCCAATCATATGTTTGCACAGTCAAATAGTCTTGAACACTGCTATGCACCAGCAACAATTCAACATGAGTCATTTGTTTGCATACATTTAAATAAATATACAGGATATACAAGAGATTAGTTTGTCAGTAATTTTGTTTTTACTTTTAAAGTGGATGGTTTGTAAGTAACATTTAAAAAGAGATTGAGCTCATTTGTTTGCACAGTTAAATGGTTTCAAGTCTTGTAGTTATTTGTTATACCTCCCAGATCGAGGCTGGCAACTATATGTGGTTTGTGTTGCAGTCCACGCTTTCTATTCTATATGATCTTTGTAGGGATTTGTTGATCCCTGAGCATTGGACTGTTTATCAATTCCCATAGGTGACTAGGTTCTTGTTTCAATGACAATGTTTATCTGCAGAGGTGCAGTCGGCATATTTTACAGCCCCAGCTGATAAGATCAAGGGAGAGCATAAAGTTAGGTCAATAGCTGATGTTGTTCCAGTGCCTGGATGAAAGTAGGAGTGGGTTTTATCATTAAGGAAACATAGTTCAAGTGATTCCAGTATGAATTCGAATATTTTTCCTGTTATGTTGGTGTCATTGCATCCCAACATTTTACATTGGGCAATAAAATCTCCCATTAGTATGATAAGGGTAGGAAGTTGTTCAATCAAGTTTTCACTTCTGTTTTATTTTAGTTTGTGTTTTGGTGGGATGTAGATTGAGCAAATGGTTATTGTTCGATGGAGTGAGGCTTTTATTCCTATAGCTTGGAGGTTTGTTTGTAGTGGTAGTACTGCATAGGATATTTGGTTTTTGATTATAATTGATGTACTACCAATAAGTTGGTTGTCTCTTGCTGATCTGTTTGTTTGGTTATAGGTTCTGTATCGTTGCCAGTTTCTTTAAGGAGAGTTTCTTGTAAACAAATTATGTTGGGATTGTAGATTGTCATTACACATTTTATTTCCTCATAGCTTATGCCTCTACAGTTCCATTGTATAGTTTTGTTTTTTCAGGTTCCATTTGACCCATTGTTTAGTTTCAGGTTTTGTGTTTTGGAACATTTTCTGTTTTATGGGATTTATTTGTGGGAATTTAGGGGCTTTCTTCCAGTTCCATTTTTTCCAGTATACTGTATTTGTTGCTTGATTCTGGTGTTTCATTCAAAGTTTTGGTTTCTTGTTTGTATCTGGATTGGGATTGTTTATGTGGTTTGTCTTGATGTTTTGGTCTGTCTTTATGTGTTGGTGCGGTTTCCATACAGCAAGGTTGTTTTCTTGGAGATCTTGATCTTGATTTGGGGATACTTGGGTATTTTGAGATTGTTTATCCTCTTGAGAGCATTGTGATGATATTAATTGTTCTTCTAGAGCATCTTTTGTTGTATGGATGGGGTTTTGGGGCGAAATTAATTTAGATTGTTGTGTGGAGGTCTGTAGCTCTTATATAAAGGTCAGGAGTTCATTTGAATTCATATTTATTAGTTTTCTTATGAGGAGGTTACATTTTTGGTATTCAGGAATGGAAGGAGTTTGCATACTCTTGAGCAAGATCAGGCTGGGTGAGTAGTCTCAATTTTTTGGGCTTCTGAGATGATGTTCTGGGTGTATTTAATTTTTGTTATCTCTTTCTTTTTCCCACACTTTGCAGAATCTTGAGTCAGCCAGGTGTTCTTCTTGGCAGTTCATGCATTTCAGCCACTAGCAAGTGACTTCCTGGTGGTCAGATCCATCCTTTCCACAGTTTTTGCACATTTTTGTTCTTGTACATTGACGCTCGTGGTGCCCAAACTTTCAGCTGTTATAGCATCAAAGTGGATTAGGGATATAGACATCCACTTTCATTACTATGTTGCCAATCTTAAGTATTGGTGAAGATTTGGGAGAATTAAATGTGAGGATGTAGGTGTTGGTATCGATTATTTGATAGTTTTTCTTTATTGATATTCTTTTTATGCGTGTTACTAGTTGCCTTTTCAGGTTTTGTTTTATTTCTTCAATTGCGCAAGTAGCTAGTTCTAGGCTTCTCACCACTCCCTTGGAAGTGTTGAAGGATCTGTGAGGGTATACTTTTATTTTCATGTTGTGTAGAGTAGTGGTTCTTAAAAGTAGTTCTGCATATTTCTTGTTTTTAACTTCCACTATCAGGGTGTTGATTTTACTGATTCGGGAGCCACATTAGCAGAGAGAAATTTTTCTGTTATAAAAGGAAAGACCTGTGTGATAGGTTTGTCTTCCACTGACTCAAGAACTATATAGCTTGGAAAGTAGGCGGTTGATTCTTCTATGTTGCTTTCTAAGTGAGTATGTGTCAGAGTCTGGGATGTGGTCTATTGGAGAGTTTTATTATTTTATTTGTATTTGCTTGGGTTTAATTTTCAGGAGACATAGAGCGAGTCAATGAGTTTCATTGATTATGCTCCCCACCCACCACAGAGCCCCATATGATGATGCATCTAGGGGGGAAACCCATTCACCCAGTAACATCAGGGCTACATAGTATACTCATGCTGATGATAGTTTTATTTTGTCCTTGGGTTTTCATTCCCAAGATAACAGCTTACCCAGGAACAGAAAAGAGATACAGGTCCTTCCTCAGCATGATTGACCCTACAGCCATTGCACTCTCATCTAGATTTTTGAAAAAATCTGAAAGATGGTTGACATGACCAGTCAATTGATCAGATCAGGCCTCTCAGATTGCCCGTCTAGCCCAGTAAGGGCCAAAGTGGAGTGTTGCTAATCATGTGGCCACTTAGGCAACCAAGTCACAAACTGCTCAACCACCAGGATCCCATCCTAAAGTATCAGGGATCACCACCCACAGCCAACAGGTGTCCTCTTGGTGGGGAAGGTCTTACCCCTCTGCTAAGATGCAGTCAGAGTATTCTATAGCCCCAGTCAACAGGGTGGTGTAGTGATGTTTGGAGGGGTTAGCCTTCTGTCATGAAAGCTGGTGACTGATGAAATTGTCCTCTGCTACCAGTCCTTCTTTTGGTTTTGTTTTGTCCCATTTCCTGAGGTCTCCAAGCAGTATAATTCTGTAGTTTTGGGAATTTTTATTTTTAGTACTAAAGAAAAATGCCTTCAAATCAATTTTTCAAAAGATATCTGGTTATACTGAGGAAGACTTGTATCTAGTATAATAAATAAAAACATTATGGTGCTTAACTTGTTTCATTAAAAATAACACTCAAAATGAGAAATCAGAATTTTTGAGGGTGGCCAAATACTTTTGATGGGTAGTGTTTGTGTGTGTGTATATAGTAAGTAAGTAAAGTTGGCGACTGTAGTTGAGGGTGAACTGAAGGCTCCTTTTTCAATAGCTACTACACTGAGGTGTAGGGGAGGACGCTACTCCTTTCCCTGGATTGCTCCACTTTACCCTTAATACATACCTTATATCACTGAGTGTTAAGTAAGGAGGTATCAAGTACCATTTTTAAAGTTTTAGGTATGACGCGACCTGGTATTGAACCCAGGTCTCCTGGACCATTGGTGAACATTCTACCCACTACACACAGAGGTATCTTTGAACCCCCTTATCTCCTATAGGTTAAATAGTGCTATTACTGTTCTTCTACAAGGACAGTTCTGCTATTAAATAACCCATGAAGATTGACATACCATTATGATGATATATGGGTTTGGTTTCTTTGTTTAATCCCATATCAACCTTTGTGGGTAATAGCAAAGCCATCCTTGTAGAAGAACAGTAACAGTAATATTTAACCCATAGGGGATAAGGAGGTTCATACCTTTCCCAAAGGTATTAGTCCAAAAGTGAATGTAATAAGTACGACTAGAGATCAAATTTGCTTTTGTGAAATTTGATAAATAAGTATCTCAGGACGAGAGTTTATTTTATGCGCATGTGACGCCGGGGGTAGTCCAGTACTTGAACCTCCACAAAATAAGTCCTAGTCAAGACTTCTATTTCGGGCATATGGTAACTGGTAAATAATATGGGGGTTAATTTGGGGCTAGACTGATCTCCGATGCTGGCGAGGGGGTTTCCAGTTCACTTTTACATACCCCACCAAGTCCTTTGTTTTCTTACCCCCTCGGATAATGGAAAGCATGGACTTCTAGGTTAAAACAAAATATTCACTGTAGTCAAATTTTCAAAATTCCCTTATGTTTTAAGGTGAATAAGACATTTAGCAAGAATTAATGAAAGCGATACGAAGCTGAAACAGATATGTGCAAAAGAAGGCGACTCGATAGAAGAAACAACACAACCAATAGATTTCAATACAAGGGTGCAATTAAAATATAACAAAGTTTTGATAGGCGATGACCAAACAAATAAGATAAGATTTAAGAAACAGTTTTTTTTTTTTCTTTTTTTAAAGATACCGGCTGTATTAAGCCAGCAGGCAGTGCCTAACTCAAAGGTCTCTCTCAACAGTCCTTTTCTTTTTTTTCTTTTCTTTCTTTTACTTGAGAAAGTATCTAAGTCCATTCACTCCTTTACGGTTGACAAAACCTAGTCCTTTCAGTTTCTTTCCTTTTCTGAATAGATATAATTTCAATTTTTAGGAAGGGTAGGAGGAAAAACAGTTTAAGTTGTTCTTATCTTTGATAGGGCTTACTTCTCAGGTCTCTTTCTCTTACGGACAAGTCACATCCTCGGAGTTGGCGTCTCTCTTTCGCCAATGTCTGTCCTGAACTAAAGATTCTTTTTGCGGGCAAGGGAACCCGGAGTTTCGGCTGTAAACTGACATCTTTATCCGCCGCTGTCCTCAAACTAAAGATTCTTTTGCAAATTTCCTCTGACGAAAAGGTATCAATTTGGCGCTAAAGGGTCAAGCCAATCACTTGGCTCTTTTTTCTTCCTCTATTTCCTGCAGTCATGCTACTAGAGTGACCTGCATTCCCTTCTCTGTCCAACCGATTATAGGTCATGGAGTGCAGGTAGCTTTGGCCTTCATTCTGACCTGGATTCAGTCAGTCCTTGGGACCTGTTGATTCAAACACCATAGGGTAGGGGAGTTGACCTCCCTTTCCCTCTCAGTAGCATACCACGTCACACTTTCTACAAAGTGACAGTCCAGCACATTAGCCACTATATTATGGAAACTCCCACAATATCCTATATACATGCACACAAATACATATATACCAATTTTTTTTTTTACAATGTAGAAATATACAAATAATGAAAATACTTTTTTTAAGGTCAGTAAATAAATATTATATTTTTTACTGATAATCTTAGTTATTTCTTGAAACCTATATATCCTTTTAAATGTTTAAAATTCAATTTGCTTTGCTAGTAACTATATAAAATGTAACTCAGTCAAATTAATTTTTTCTACCAAGTTATAGTTCCAAACAAAAAGCATAATGGAGATAAAAGTTTCAATGCTTTATATTCTCTAAGTGGGTGATGTGCTTTTGACAATTACAGCAAGTTTATCTACATAGTTTGAGATGTATGAAAAAAAATGTGATAATGAAGTAAAAATTGAGGTTCAGTAATTAGTTTTTCTGAGCAAATAAAGGAATATTATTAGAAATTATATAAATTGCTGGGCATAAGGCCATACTCACCATAGCGACAGAATCAATCCAAGTGTCCAACATGTCACAGGCTACTTTAAGGTCAGATTCCGAGAATTCATATTTTTTGGACCATCCAAGTGGTACATAGCGCATACGTTCTTGGACAATGGCATGGAACCAAGCCAGCAAGAAGTATAACCGAGACCTTTCATTTGGAGGCTACAAGAAGAATATAAAAAAGACAATCTAACAGGATCATATGAGAGAGATTTTGTTGTGTTATGTTCTCCCAAATATGGCTTTAAAATTGACATTCAAAATTCTGGCTTTTTACAATACACGGGAGCTAGTTAGAAATACATAACTTCATCCATAAGCAAGAAGTGCTCTAATTATTAGCAAATTAATGAGATTAAGGTTTTGAAAAGGGTCATTAGTATTGAGAGAATTACTCAGACAACTGGACACCTCATGTTTGTAGTTCAGATATACCAGCCAGTACATTCTAGAGTCTTTTTCAGTTGTAATATGCACCAATGAAAAGAAAAGGACTCTTGTTCTGGTTCTTTTTTTTCCTAATTACTATGTTACAGGTCTTGTTTATGGGTAAATATTTTTAAAACAAATACCTTCAGTTCTAATTTTCTCTTTTTTTTCTTCTTACTCATGGCACAAGATTAGTGATAAAATCATCTTTTAAGTTTAAGATATATATATTTTTGTGAAAGGTCATCTTTTCATAAAAAAGTGTTATTTTTTAAAATTACTATATAGTTAAAATAATCATTAAAAATCAGAGAAATAACTTACTTGACACATTCTGGTAGCAGGTACAGTGCTAAATGTACGAAGTAAGTTTGCAGCAATTCCTGGTGGTGGTTCAAAAACAAACACACGACCAGCACGAAGTAAATTAGTAGGTAACTGAAATAAAATTAAAAATCTTTTTACAGCAATCTAACAAGATTAGATAAAAAGAGTTATTAAAAGAAGTTATGGTATGGAAATAACTGTGATACTGACTTGAAATATCATATTCATCCTGAAAAAAGAATTTTTTGCAAAATTTCACCGTTTTAATATGAAGAAAGAGTATAAAGAGAGTAATTTTTTTTTGAATGATAAATACACAAGCTAAAATCTCAAATACCAACATAGGATATATCTAGTCACAAAAAGTCCTAAAACCAAATAAAATCTAAATAATGCTGAGTTTACTTAAAGTATCAGGTATGTTCAATCACATGACATTTAGAAAATATTTTTAAAATGATAGAAACCTACATGAAAGAAATGCAATTAAAATTAGATATCAACATAAGTAATCAAAAACAACACATTTTAATCAACTATACAAGCAGATATGACTCAACACTGGAAACTAAGCTGCCTAATTTTTAGAGGTCAGATAAAAACAATTATCTAAAAAGACTCAAATCAAATCAATAAAAACTTTCTATAATATTCTTCTGCAAGAAATTTCGGGAAGATTATGACAATCACCAGGTTTATTTTTAAAATATTAATTCGATCACCAATTCCAAGATGAATAATAAAAGCTAATTTGTACCTTTGGGTTAATTTCCATAGTCAAGAAAAGTCTAAAATTGGAATGAGGTGTAAGGTTATGCAGTTTTTTCTCCAACTGAACCAGCCATTGAGGAGCCAAGTGGACATTTTTTAGCATAACCCAGCGACCAGATTTACTGGCTGAGTTGATGGCTTTGTCAGCTTGAGTAAAGCCCTCAGCTGAACCTGTAAGAAAGGATTTTCTTAATATAGAACAAGTTGATACATATACACAAATACTGTAAGATCAGAATTTGTACACTGCTTAGTATTTCCATTATTGTAAATGAACATTCACAATATACAAGTTAACTTTATAATTAAGTAAATGAGCAAAATTCACAAGGACAAAATCATAAATAGTTTATTTATGGAATATACATAAACAAGAAATAGAATAAAATCTAACAAATTATATTTTTATTCTATGAAGATTAATGGGATTAAGTCATTTTCTATAATTAAAAAAATAAAATTTTATGATCTTTTTGATTTATCAAAAATTATAATTAAAGTTACTGAACATGCAGATGGGATAAGACAAAAATTTGAATGTACATTGTCTAAATTAATCAGCTAAACTTTAACATGACTAGATTTATTTCAATTCAAGAATGAAAGACATAAGATTAATGCAATTAGTTCATACCAATGGCAATAGATGTAATCTGCTTGCTAAGTTCAGCAGCCAAATCATCGACCCTTCCACTAGCATCAAATCCTGGCATTGAACACATCAGGACTGGAGTATTGGCTTTCACCTGAAATAGTCAGAACAAAATGACAGGAAATATTCAACTTATTACATTTGAAAAGAAAAAAAAAAATTACAAAAAAGTAAATAAGTATTTTAATTATTGTAATCTTCAAATCATCATTAAATATTTGAATATTTTTAAGCTTCTTTTTTTGTTTTGATTTATACAAGTTTGGAAAAAGATTGAAAGCCTTGCCTCATTTTCAACAATTTCTGATAAATTGAGTTCTTTATCTGCAGAGTGTACAAAGGTTTCACCAAGAACCTTCTCCACAAACATCCGAACAGTTGATACCAATCTGTCTGGGCGGAAAGCTCGGATCATGAGTAAGACATAAATGATTTTACCAATTTCAGCTGAAGCAGAAAAAAAAAATACCATGATTAATAAAAACTATTAGCATGATTTTATCTGTAAAGAGTCTAGGCAATTCAAATTTACAATTCAATAGAATGTTTAAAATAAGTAAAATTTAATATAGCAAAGAATTTTCTAAAGCATTTCAGCGGTAGTTATCAATTAAAATCAATAGACCGATATTGGATTTTAAAATAAATCAATTCAATCTAAACTTAAGACATAACTTTCAATGCTAATCTTAGATTTTACCAAATAATGATTTAATAATTTGAAAAACATACTTAAATATTTCTATTCCATTCAATGCATATTTTTAATGCTCTGCTATGACTATTAAATTTATTGAATTTTCTTTTTGAATGTATCAAGTTTACTGGACTTGCAGAGTGGTAATGTGATCAACAATAGTAAAAAAAAAATTTTTTTTAAAAGTTGATTGCTAAAATGAATTCAAAATAGTAAACTATAGAAATTAAGTTTGTTTAAATGCTTAATTAGAAAAAAAATTAGCTGGTGTACATAGTCTTTATTTTAGAAGTACTTCATTCATGAAAAGTAGACAGGTTTGTTGGATTGAAAAATATTCGAATTATGCTAGAAAAAAAAAAAACAATATGAAATTTTATATTTGTCAATTCTCTTAAGCAAACAATGAAAAACAATTACTTAAAGGTCTTTCTTCAGTCCAAACATTTGGTACATTCATTTCTGGCAAGGGACTTTGTAGCCAGTTCACAAATTCCTGAAAAAAAAAAAAAAAAGTAACAGTTAGCATGAAGAAACAAAATTTGTTTTTTCATCTTCTGCTTTAAAAGTTTAAATTGGCTAATATTGATATTGGAGCAATCATATCTAGGAAGAGAATTGCTTTGTAAATTCTTACAAAGCAATTCTCTTCCTAGATATGATTGCTCCAGTTGGTATCCAGTTCTATAGTGGTTAAGATGAAGGTGTTGGATGATCAGGACAGATACTTTATAAAAATATAGCCAGACAGACAAAGCAGATTATAAAATCTAATTAGAAACAATACTGAAAAAAGAAAAAAAAAAACAAAACACCAAGAGGACTTACAGGAGTATCAATTTCTGCTCTGATGTTCTTGAATGGACTCAATTTAGACAAACTAGCCATATTGATAACCTAGTTAAAAACAAAACAGGAGAGGAGTTGAGATCTAAATTTATAGCATTGAAACAAACATTAGGGAATACAGTTTTAACAGATTTAAATGAAATTCATAATAAAAATAAACTTTTAAATGCATACATAGATTTTTTTTTAAATTTATTAGTAACTTCAAAAAATAATTTGGCTCATTATCAAAAACAATATTTTTGTCCATCAAGTTCAATATTCCTTTTAAAATCCCATCAAAACTTTATTTCTCAAATTAGAAACAACAGTTATTTAAATTAATCGCTAGTGTTATTTATCACTTTCTGCAACTGCATAGGCAAATTAGATACTTATGTGATAGAATGATTAATTTCAAATCCAACTAAGTGAATAGTGACATTATGATAATGTCATATCAGAACATTCTATGCCAAGAATGAACTTTTGCATGAAAATTTTCTAACCAACCAAATAGACAAATAAAATCAAATGAACCATCTTAAAATATCCAGAGTTATCATAAAATGCCAACTGATATTTAATAAGAAAAAACATGAGAAAATTTAGAATAAACTAAAAAAAAGGTGAAGTCTCATCAGATAAATAGAATAGAGTATTAACTAGAGAAAGAAATATTGAACCTGTTGAGTTGTAAATCCTTTGATAGGTTGTGGAGTTTGTCCTGCAAGAATGCCTTCATCACCTCTCATGAAATAATGGAATTCGTTGTCATAACTTGGTTCTCTGAAAAGTATAATACATGTAAGTAGGTTTAATTTCTTATAAACAAAAAGTTACATTGCATACTATTATAATTTTTAAAAGTTAACATTTCAAACTCTGGTGTTAGCAAAAGAGTTCAATGATAAAACCCAAAATGAATTTGAAAGTTTAAGCAATAGTAGTATGTAAAAGTCCAAAAGAAATTTTAAATTAAAAATCTATGTCTTTTATACATATATAGATAAGAAAAATAAAAAGTTTCCTTCATAATTCATTTATATCTGTGATAATCTATACTTTAAGGAAATGCTTCCATCTAAATAAGTCCATTTACTTTAAATCATAAACTAAAAAAGGAAATAGACAAAAAGCAAAAAAATCATGCAGGAATTATTGGCAGCAATAACAAGCTAGTCAACTCACTGGGATAAACCTTGTAGATGAATTCTGCAAAGTTGAATGGCAAAAGTGATGCGGTCTTCATGAAGCATACCACGGCCAACTCTGCTGTAGGTTTGCTGAAGTCAAGAAATTGTTTAGTAACAAATATACAAATGATTTTAATTCAGTTAATATAAAAAATAAAAATTCACAAATACAATACTTAATAATAAGCTAGATTTTATTTTTCTAAGCTTTATTAGAAATCAGATCTGTATAGGAATACAATAAAAGCTTCTTTAGTGATCTTAATTTTAACATTCACAATACAGATTTAATTAATTAGAATTAGTAAATGTTTACAAACAGTTGTATGATATATAAGAGGTTAACAAAATTAAAAACCAGCTTTATAATGTTAAACATATTTACATTTTGAGAAAACTAATTGTACAATTTGTCATTTAATTCAATGTATTATAAATGAATGCATAATTTTAAAAGATACAAAAATGACATTTTCTTACTTGGAATAAATCAGTAATAATGATAGACAATCTAGAAGCATAATCTTTGACACCATTCAAATGAGGATTGTTGTATAAGACAGAGTGGAAAATGTCCAAGAAAAACTGGAGAGAGTATTGGTACAGGAAGTGAACCTAAAAATAAAAAAAATTAAAAAAGATAAATAAAGCAAAATACGTATAAGAAATTAACCTTAATAATCAGAGTTTTATATAAAGATCATTATTATAAAGCTTTTTTTCAAAATTGCTATTTCAATAAATATATCAATGTAATATCAATTTTTAAGTCTATTTAGACTTAAGAAAAAGAAAAAAATAACCTGTTGTAGAGCTTCCAGTGTGAAGTAAATGCTGCTGCATGATTGAGCTAATGGTATATATTGTTGGGAAACAGTCTCCACTTCAGCCATAACATGATCTGTTTCTTCCACTTTACGTGCAACTTCTGCAGCTTCATTCTTAAGTGTCTCCAAATGAGAAATTATACTGAAGACAGAGGGATAAAAAAAATAATGGTAAAATTTCCTTTTAAGTGATACAAATATGAACTTTTATAAAAATCTTTTGTAACAAAAAGACTAGAAAAGATCAGTTAAGTTTTTATATAATTTTTAAAAATCTAAAATTAATGAAAAATATGAAAAATCTTCAGTTTTAACTGAAATAAATGCATATTATGTAATATCCCAAACTATTCAATTGCTTTATACAAGTCAATAACAAAATCTAAATTTTATTTTAATTAGTGTTGTACATGTAAGATGTTAAATAATTTTTAGTTTGAAAAACAGAATAGCAAGAATAATAGAATCAAGTAGAGTAACCAAATGAGTTAATTCTCTAATTAGTTAAATGCAAAACAAAGTAACAAAATATATGACTTTAAAATGATTATAAATGAAAGAAATATTGTTTGTAAATGTTGACCTACCTATCATCATCAAGAATCTTTCCTTTAGTATCATTAAGGGCTTGCAATAAAGATTTTTCTAGTTGCCTCAAACGAAGCTGAAATTCACCTAAAGAAATAATAGGAATAAATAAGCAATGTAAATATAGATCAAAAAAAAAAAAAAAGAAAAAAAAAAGAGAATTCCACATATACAAATATTAATATTATTGTGCATTTAAGCAGCAATCTTTCTTTGAAGCATATTTCATTAAAGATGATTAACAAGGAGTATCTTAAATTATATACAGATCCAACAGTAAAAAAAAAAAGAGACTGAAATATTGGAAGCATTAATCATAAAAACTATAAAATGTACTCTTAACAACATTTCTTTCAAACAAAGCCATAATATCATGTTTGGCAATCAAAACTTCTTTATAAAAATTTATCAAAAATCACACTTCTCACACATCAACATAAATTTTTAATAGTTATAAACCCATTCAGGATAATATCTAAATAATTCTCCAACACACAAATCAACACAAGTTAGGAATGTAACAATTCTTTTTGCTTACATCATTTGCTGTATACAGCAGTTTTAAACCCTTCCCATTACAGTCCTAGTCAAATAACACTGAAATATGCAATACAATTGTAAACAGTAAAGCCAAGTCTTTAGCATTCAGAGTCTGGCACAAGGTCTTAGATTCAGCAGTGAAGTAGATTGACTTTCTGAAATCCCTCTTACTCTTCTGACATCCAACTGTCTGAGGTGTCAAAAACTCCAGCTAATATAGTCTAACTGGCATGGGAATTGGCTAGATATGGTATTTACTCATTCTTAATGTCAATTTCTCACTCCAGTTTTCTTTAAAACAGCTTTTCCAAATATGAAGAATTGTCCAACCCCTTTTTAATGGTCAGAGGGCTGGATCCACTATATCAACTCCAACTTTAATTTGAATCTCTCACCCATACCTGGTACCAAAAGGGTTTTAGGGATACCTTGTTTCTCCCACTCTATATTCAACCTGGCCCTCATTTCTGGGTGGGTACAACAGTCTTTCTGAGACTAATCTGATTTTCAAATAGTATAGGCAGAGTGAAGTTGCCAAAGATTATTAACCCAACATTTGCCCATCAAATCAGCTACCCATACCTTTTCTAATGCAAACATGGGATGAGACCAAATGAGGTTTATTTTTCTAACAGTCTCCCTTGCAGTCAATAAACTTCTTCCATTTGTGTTGCAGTGTTTGGATCCCATTTGTCAAAATGTTATCAACAGCAAATACGACATCCTAATATGAAATTTTCAGCCTGTCATCAAAACACACACACATCTCAAATTTTGTTTTAATGAAAAAATTGTCATTAATGCAATATTTATTCGATATATCCACCATTTTAACATGCAGAATTTTTATATCATGCCAAATTTCTAAAACAAATTTTTTTCTATTATCATCATCATCATTATAAGATTACCTTGGAGTTTGAGCAGATCTGATCTCTTTTCATCTACATCTGGTCTCTCAGCTTTTAGTACCTGAAAAATTGTAACTTAGAATCAATAACTTAAGGTCTAAGAATATTTCAACATTTAGTCTACATTCAAATAAAAATTTCTTTAGTAAATGTGAAAAAGAATTCTAAAAGAAATGTTACCAAAATAACTAAATTTTAATTGTCAACTAATTCTTAAAGATTGAATAGAATGGAGGAAAATGATGATTTGGTTTGGTTTGGTTTGGTGGAATATTAACCATTTTAGGTTATTTGCCCCACTGATAGGACGCCATCACTCCGGGCCAAAGTGGACCTGGGAGCAATGGCAATAAAAGGTTACTCAGCATTCCCTAAAGCTCCAGCATTACTAGAGCCTTATCAGATTGTTTAGTGTCATACTCAGGACACTCATTGGGAGAGTCTTACCCCTCTGCAGAGATACAGTTGATGTATTCTGTAGCCCCAGTTGGGTTGGGGGAAAATGAGTCATGAAAAAAGAAAAAAAAAAAAAAAACTACACAATTGTAACAATATTTAGAAGCAAATGATTAAAAGGGTAATTTCAAAAAGTTACAGAAAATAATTAGGTATAAGGAATAGCAAAAAAGAATATTTGAATTATGAGAAATTATAAATACATAAGTTTATTTATAAATGTAATTTACACTTGATTTTAAGCCTCAACTGAAAAACAACTGCATAGAAAAAGGTATACATCAATATGAGATATATACCAATTTAACAGCTCAAACATGCAGCAGATAAATAAAACAACCTTTTGTTCAAAATACTAGCCCTACAATAGAAAATATTTGTATTGACATAGATTGACTAAAGGAAGGTAAGATGAATCTGAGTAGCATAAAGGATTCTTTACTTGTTTGTATCAAATCTCTTGTTATTCATTTTGGACAGTATTTATGCAGTATATTTTTCTTCCATTATTATGTTTTTGTAATATGAATACTATGGTAAAAAATAAAAAATCTTAAAAAAAAAAAAAAAAAAAAAAAAGCAGATATATGGAATAAACTCTTTTTTGTAAACACTGTCAAAATACATTGCAATTCATATTAGTTCTGATCATAGGCATATTGAAGGACAATCAAAAACATGAGAGGCTGAAAATAGATAAGTACTTTTGGATTCGATAATTACCACATAAACTTGTTTCTAAGTAGTTGAGCTTAATGATAGAAGGCTTGATCTTACCTGGTTGAGGCATTGGCTTTGGAGACTGCCACGTGTCACTGTAAAGTTGACAAATGTCACCCTGGAACAGATGTCAGGTGGGAACTCAACCTGAAAATGAAATGAATCAATAAAAATAACAGTATCAGATTACATAAATCCTACTGGTAATAAGATAAAACGAGCACATAGAAAAATAACAATCTGCATTTTTTCTTCAGCCTCTATATAAAAAAAAAAAATTTAAAAAAATAATGACATGACCAATTGATTGATCAGATCGGGACTCTCTGACTGCCCATCTAGCCAAGTAAGAGCCAAAGTGGAGTGTTGTAAATCACATGACCTTTTTCGTTGCCAGGTTAAGGACTGTTCAGGCACCAAGATCCTGTCCTCAAGATTTACAGATTGCCACCCACAGCCAACTTCATTGGGAAGGTCTTACCCCTCTGCAGAAGTGCAGTTGGTGTATTCTACAGCCCCAACTGACAGGACAAGGATCTTTTTGTTTTTTAAGGGATGGTTGTGGCTCGCTACCACTGATATTTTTATTTGTTATTTTCTTTATTAAAGTCACAAATTATTTTAGGGTTAGTATTGAGTTTATTTTTGAGGTGAAGATTCAGGATCTTTTGGCTCTGTTGTTTGTATTTAAGATTTTCTGATGAGGGGGTTTGTTTTGAATTTCCAATTTGCTTGACATTCTCTTATATTTTTGCACTCCTCTGTGAACCATGGTTTATTGTGGTTTGGGGGGATAGTTTTATTGACTATGGTAATGAGGGTGTTGGTAAAATATATTATGGTTTATTGATTTGTATTTATTTCTAGGTAAGGCAAAGTTTTTTGTAAGATTGTCAATTTGCTTTTTTAAAATTACATCATGGAGGTTTTGTTTGTGGTTCTGAGCATTTTTTTTTTCATTGTAAAGTTTTGTTATTATTGGGTAGTGGTCACTGCCACAGAAATCTTTGTATAGTCCCCAGTCATAGTCTATGAAGATTGATGAGGGTTAGGTCTTTTGCAGGAAACATACTTGAGGATGGATTTTATTGTAGAGGCATAAATTGTCGTTATTGAAGATTTTTTCAAAGGTCTGGCTTCTCTTATTTGTTGTTTTACTTCCCCATATAATGTTGGGGTCATTTCTTGATTTTGAATTAAGTTGTTCATGGGTTTGGCTATATTGCCATAAGTTGTGGCTACAGAATATTTGACTAACTTCCTAGCCTCTGAGTAGGATATATTCTTTGTATGTTTTATTTCCAATATTCTTTTTTTGCACATTTCATATTCTTTTGCGTCAGCTGCATAGTTTTGTTTGCAGTTTACACATTTCTGATCTCTCCACATCTTTTACATACTAGAGGTCTGGTACATTTTTCTTTGTGGTACTCCAATCTTTGGCAGCTATGATATTTCAGTGGGTTTGGTATATTTCAACTTTGGTTATTGTTCATCTTAATCTTATTTTGGTAGTAGGTTTGGGGGTGTTAAGACTGAGAATATATGTGTTAGTATTGTTTGATTATTTTTCATGAAAATTCTTTGGGCATCAGTAACACCTTGTTTGCAGAGGTTAGTTTTTACCTCATCTAGAGTGCAGAGGACAGGGAATTGTGGGAGTAGGTTTTTATTTCAAGGTTAAAGAAGTATTTTTGTTCAAGTAAAAGGACTGAGAAGGTTTTCTTTGGTACTTCTACTAGTAAAGTATTGTTTATTAGTTTTTTTTAAATTTATTATTTTGACAGATTTAGGTTTTATTAAAGAGCTGAGAGTTTTTCAATAATAGATGAAGACAACTTAGTGATTGGGGTATCTTCTGTTGACTCCAGCACTATAAATTTGGGGAAGAGTGTCTGATCAGATTCATTAATTGAATCAGTCTCTGCATGTGGGGACTTCAAAGTTTGAGATTTTTTCCTCAGATTTTATTTTGGTATCTATGGGGATTTTAGATGAGTTCACTGATTGTGCTCCCCACCCACTACAGAACCCTATAAAAAGGGAAATGTCAAGGGGAGAATCCATTTAGCTAGGCAAATCAGGGCTACACATTCAGTATACTCATACTGAGGAAAGGTACCAACAATTTATCTAACACTAATAATTCAGTTTAATATTAAACATTTGTTTGTACAGTTAAATGGTTTCATGAATTATTTAACATTAGTAATTCTATTTATCAAGTATTCCTATCTAATACAAATAATTTGCACATAGCTGTGCAGTTTTGAATAAATAATAATAATCCATAGTAAAAGATTAAACAGTTATATTTAACCCATAGATGGAACCCTAACAGATACTATCACTCACTCAAAGTAGACCTGAGAATAATTCTCCAAACTTCAAGTCTGGAGCTTCACTATCAAATGTAGTTAAATGTCATACCCAAGACACTAAATGGTTTCAAGTATTGCTATCTAACACTGATAATTCTATTCAAGATAATTCATTCATTTGCACACAGTTAAATGATTTTGTCACGTGATATCCCACTGGGAGGAGGGAGATAAAATTACTATCCTCCCGTTGAAATTAACAGTACCTAGCCGTCAAAAAAGTGACCGTTAAGGAGGAATGTAGGTCACAGAGGGGTATCAACAGATGTTGGTACTTAGTAACCTCAGGTCGCCGGACACCAAGGGGGAGAAGAGAGAAGCCAAATGATTGGCTGGGACCTCAAAACGGAAGTGGGGACCCCTTCCCCTCAGCGGAAGTAAATAGGAAGAAAGGCAGTTTTTTGAGCAGGGTTCGTAGCGGGCAGACGAACCATAGCCAGTATTCCAGGTTGAAGACAAAATAATACCTGAGACACGAGGGACCCCAGGTTCTTCAAGCCAGTGTAAAAAAATAGAAAAAAGTCTATTAGCCCGTGAAAGAAGAAAGATTCTCCAGTGGAACCCCGTGGAAAAATAAGTAACTTTGGGGACATTTCTCCTTTATACCCAAATTTTGTATACCACTCTCTCTCTCTCTCAACTTGAAGAAAAACAAAAGTCAAGAAAAGACATTTCTATTCGTGGACTGTCCAATTATTATATGTTTTGACACTTTGAAAGTGTATATAACTGTAGTAAAGGAATTCATGTATTTTTATGTTACCATGTGGTCTATGTTGTTCTTTGCCGTCTACTACGAATTTGTTGTTGTCACATTTCCTTTTTAGCTTCTATTCGCCTTATGTTATCTTGCTTAGAATTGTCCTATTAATTCCTTAAAAATATCACACGGGAAACCGGAGTTGCCGACTACTACAATATAATATTATTACGACTAAAACCTATAGGTCCATATTCTTCCATTGTCTCGGGGAAGGAAGAAAGCGGCCTGGTGGGTGTGTGATAGTGTGAAATTTGGAACCCCTTGCCAGTGGCGGTCAGTCTGGTCCTAAATTGATCCCTCATGTAATATGCCAGTTCTTATATGCCCGATAGAAAACTCCGAACGAGGACTTATTATATAGGGGATCAAGTGCCAACCTGCCCCGTCTTCACACGTGCAAAAATAAAGTCCCGTTTTGGGATTTTAGTCAATTTCGCGTCACAATTTTTACCTCTCTGCAGAGATGCAGTCGGTATATTCTAAAGTCCCAGCCAGAAGGGCAGGCAGAAACTTGTAGTAATTCATAAACAAATCTGTAAAATGTTCATCCCATTTCTTACAGTGGATAATTTTCCAATGCTCATTCTTTTTTTTATTTTGGCATCAAATTTAACATTAATTTTGTTTATGCTGTAAAATATAGTTTGATAGACATCTTATGCATATGGATGGTTAGCAAGAAAGGTTTACACAACCATTTCCTAATTCATAGGTTGCTTCAATTTTCATGAATGACAGATTAGCTTACTAAATATTCTAAAGTGCTTCACCTATGAAACAACGGTTAACAATTCAACACAGGCCTCACAGTAATAGCCTAGATATATTTAGCTGATTAGAACACAAAATTCTACATAAATAATTTGGGGGGAGGGAAAGAATTTCGGACTACAGTGAATTAAGCATTAAATAAAATTTTTTTTTTCTTGTGAGTAATCTAAAGTAAGTAACATTTTAATAATAAAGTTTAATTTGTAATAAAACAAGTATAATTTATATATATATATATATATATATATATATATATATATATATATATATATATTCACAAATTACATCTATTGGTATACATTAAGATAATAAAAATAGTGAAATAATATAAGAATTTTATATAGAAGTACAAAAGAAGCAACAGGTAAACATTTACATTGGGATCCCTTGTAGACAAAAAGATGGTAAATGCAGGGGACAAGTCAATATCCTGATCACCCAGAGTAATGAGTACACGGCCACCAGTTCTGCGCAATTCTCGGTTCAACACTGGATTTAAGATGGGATCATAACTTTCCACATCCTACAAGTAAAAATATTGCAAATAAGAAAATATGCATGAAAATGGAAAAATTCTAAAATGTACCAATATGAACAACAATAAGATCTATCATGAAAGTAAAATAATAATGCAGGTTCAAGTATTAAAATAATGATACAATGACCTAATTCAGATTGGAAAATAATTACCATTTAGCTGGTGGTGCAAGCTCCGCATTGTGCCTTAACAGTCATAGTTATAAAAGGATTGACAGAAACTGTCCACACCTTCTCACAATGAATAATAAAAAAAAGAACTTTTTTTCAAATAGCTCCTTGGCTAACCAAGTTAGCAGTATGACTTATACAAATGCTGAAAAATCTTTAAATAGTGGTGTTTTATCATTTTTCAAGTTTTCTCAGGTATTCCTAGTTAGGGAATGAATTTTGAAGAATGAAAAACGAAAACTCTCAAGAAATGTAAATTAGGCATCAATGAGGGTTGTTAAAAAAAAAAAAAAAAAAAAAAAAAATTATATATATATATATATATATATATATATATATATATATATATATATATATACACACACACACTATTGTCATTAATGGATGGCTGAATACCAATGTATGAATCTATGTCAACATAGTTCTTCTTCTTGCAAAGCAAATAAGCCATATTTGCTTTGCAAGAAGAACTATGTTGACATGGATTCCTCCAACTAGCAGATAACTGTTAAAAATCACAAAATGTATTCATATTTTATCCTAAATCATGTATTAATATTTTTAAAACCTCAAAAATGATATAATTCAAATACAATGAAAACGTTTAATTCTTGCAGTTTAATTGAGGGTGTAGATTTCAAATTAGTTTATAAATTCATATATAAAGATATATTCTTTTAATGCTTTAACATTTTGTCAAACATTTTTACAAAATTATCTTTAATAACAAGTAAAAAGTCACTAAATGAAAACAAAATTATCTCACTTACTTGTACCAGCAAGGGGTTACCAAAACGAAGAGCACTTTCTAAGTTTTTACGGAAAGCGTCGTCCAAGAAACTGAAAGAACAAAATAATTTTGTATTGATTTTTACATTAATAAAATTGCAAAATAACTACAGAAAGGCAATTTGGCACAAGATTTTTTTTCCACAGTGTTAAGATTATTGTTAATGAAAAGGAAAGTTTTGCAATAATACTAACCTAGTTTTGGTGATTTTTCTTTCTTTGTACTCATTCATGAGGTATTCTGTTGCCTGACCAGATGGATCAATGATCAATGGATATCTGTTGAACCTCTTCAACATAATGGCATTCTCAGTGCAGAGGTCATCTGTTGGCAAATTGTTGGCTTGCCATCTCAAACGTTCATCTGCATTTGAAAGGTACTGAAAAAAGCAGGAGTAAGTAATTATTCAAAAGTAAAATTTTTACAGTATTTTAAAAACTAAGTCAAAGCAAAATTAACTGAATAAACAGATTTTTACCAACAAATAGCAGCAGCTAACTGAAAATAGTTTTATCATCACACAGTAGATAACCAACTGTATATATTAAGAGATAATTATTTGAAAGCCTAGAGAGGGGGGGAGAAGGAAAAGAGAGAGAGGGGTAAGAAAAAGTAGAGGTTGAATTTTTTTATGATAAATATGACTACTCTTATAGACTTACTAATATAAGTTTGAATGAAAACATTTTTTCCTGGTTGCAAAGAATCTTCTAAGAATTAATATAATTTTATATTATGAAAGTTATTAATGATAATAGAAATTGAGGCCACATTTTTTTGTATGATTTAAAATCAATTTTGAATCAAAACTAGTTATAGAAAACTTACAACCAAAATTTAGACATTTTGCAAGAAACTAGATATCCAGCCTATTTTGGAAAATTGTGTGCATGAATGTATGTAAGATCTAAAAAAAGTATTGGTTTTGGGTAAATGGGTTTCTGAAGTTAGTATGTCAATTACACTAAAGGTATGATATACTAAGAACTTTTGAAAATTTTAATAATGTAATATATGTATATTTTCAGAACATTTTTTGCTTAATATCTTTTAAAAATATAACATCTTAAAAGTTGAATCTTATGAAGTTAAATTAATGATTTAATAAACTAATAAATCTATGGATCAGTAATAAAGTAAAAATATACATGCTAAGTATAAAGTTAGCTTACTTCTGTTCTTGCAATGTCTGTTCGAAATTGGATATTGGCTTGTTGGAGATGTGTAGACCATGCAGTGAACAAATTTTGACGCATTTGTTGGTCAAAGTAACCTAAAAGAGAAAATACAAGTAATTTGTAATATCTAGGCATTTATAACAAAGGGATTTTTAGATTAAAGAAAAGACAATCCATCACAAAGTGTACTAAAGGTTAAAAACGCCAAAAAGGGTAAACTGAAACCACACTTATTTTTAGAGCAAATTTTTCCAATGCATGTATCATTGGGGAACAAAGTTTTCATAAAAAGTTACTCTTTCCGTGCTTTTAACCTTAACTATGAAAATTATTTTAAAAGTATTTGCAAATGGTCCAGGAGACTCTAGTTAAGTGCTAGGTTGAGTCATACAAAAAAAAAAAAAAAAAAAAAAAAAATGGATGCCTCAGCATTTTAGGTATAGATCAAGGGTAAGTGGAGTAATCCAGAGAAAGGAGAAGTATCTTCCCCTACACTTCAGTGTAGTAGCTATTGGAAAGGGAGCCTTCAGGTTGCCCTTGACTATGGTTAGCCAGCATACATATATATGAGGTGCCTTCAATAAGTTTCCAGACTTTTTTTTGTATAGGCACTTTTATTGATAGTATATACATGAAACTCTGGTCCCCTTCGAAGGAATCTCCTCCAGCTGCAATGCACTTCTTGTACCATTCCAACAACCTCTGGAAGGCTCCATGGAAGTCCTCGTGTGTGAGTGGGTCAATGACTTTCATCACAGCCTCTTTCATCTCCTCAATTGTCTCATAACAGCCTCTGAGCTTAGGGTATAACCAAAAGTCACAGGGAGCAAGGTCTGGACTATAGGGAGGCTGAGGAACTGTCTTGATGCCCATCTTGACCAAATAGTCTGTGACAAAGATGGAGTTGTGGACTGGTGCATTGTCCTCGTGGAAATGCCACTGACCCAATTTGAAGAGTGCTGGCCTCTTTGGACGGAATCTCTTCCTGAACTCCCTTAAAACCTCAACATAGTATTTTTTGTTGATCGTCTGTCCTGTGAGAACCCAGTGTATGTAGATCATGCCAGTGCTGTCAAAAAAAGGGATCATCCAAAGTTTGTGGGTGGATTTGCTCTGTCTAGCCTTAGGTTTGGGAGAGCCAGCATGCTTCCACTAGGAACTGTCTCTTGGTCTCTGGGTCATAGCAGTAGATTCAGCTTTCATCGCATGGCATTTCTTCCAAGTTTAAAACAATTTTATTGCATATCGTTCTTCTCAAGTCCAGATTGCATTTTTGAAATTCACCAGCTGTGACAATCAGGCTTTAGTAGGGTGTAATCCAATTCCTGCTGTAGGAACCTGAAACCTGAACCTGAAATCATAAAATTGGTCAGTCATCTCATAAGATGTATAGCAATAACATACTGAATTTTCAAGAGTTTACAACAATTTTAAATGTCTGTGCAAAAAAAAGTCTGGAAACTTATTGAAGGCACCTCGTATAACACATACACATGGATAAATCAAAGGTGTTAAAAAAAAATTAAAAAAAAAAAAAAGTGAAATCAATTGACCTTCAATATTCTAATTCAGTAGTGTTCATGTAAATCTGCATTTGGTATAGAAATGGTTATAATAAAAAAATTGTTTTTAAATGGATAAATGATCAAGCAATTTATTTGTTTAAGAAATCATTTTATAGAATTAGTTGTGACTCCTTCATTTGAGAAATCCTTTAAAATAAATACATTACCTGCATAGGCCATAAAAGCAGAAGAAAGAAGAACATCACCAATGATGGTGGCCATTTGGTTCCTAAATGTTTCACTTCCTGCTTCCCATCTCTGTTTCTCATTTGCTAAACTCTTCAACAATGCCACACTCCTTTCAACCTTAGAAGATAAAAAAAAATAGCCCAAAGGCTTTCTTTAACAAATCATAGCAAATTTACTAGGAAATGTTTCAACAAATAAAAAAAAAATATGAAAAACAATTTTTGATGTAGTTTCCCCACAAACATTCACATAATAAAATATCAATTGATTATAACTAAACTAACATGCTTGAAATATGCAAAAAAGCTTCTATGACAAAAACTTTGCAATTTATCCAATTTAAAATTATCACAAGCAGAGAACAACTGGATGGAAAAAAAAACAAATATCACCAAAACAAAGTTACAATTGATATTGCTAATGTTTATTCTAGCTTTAGTTAGAGTAGTATGATTAAACTTTTATAATGGTGGTATCTTGTAAACTCATTTTAGAGTATAAGGCCAGCAATAGTGCTGTGTTTTTAGGAGCAAGTAGATTTTTACAAGAGTTGCTGGCCCAAAATCCCCTAGTTTTATATTTTTTCTTCTAGACTAGTTTTTACCAACCTACAAGAACCAAATTTGCACTGATATTTAGCATGATTGGAGAGAAGAAATTAATTCATGCCTTTCCCAAGTTAATAGAATATCGGAAATGAAAAAAGGGAAAAAACATTCTAAATAAAAAAATCTTATTAAACAAAAGTGGAAAACATTTAAAGAGAAACAATAACAATCCATAAACTAAATACTATGGAGAATGAGTTAATATCATCAATTAATTAAGTGGTTAACTAGTCAACCTTGAATGTAAACAAGGTTGTAAGGCAGTTTTGATAGCTATCTATAGCATGTTTATTGGAGGAAATATTTGATACATTACACATTAAAATAGTAATGATAGTAACAGCATTAAAAGGTAATAGTCAAGTTGATCCAATTGGGTATATATTATATATAAACAAACAAACAAATAAATAAATAAATGGTTGCATTTCATGATTAAAATATAACAATTTCAAGTTATAATCAATATCAAATTCCAATATCTGTCTATATTTCTGCATTGTTAGTCTGTACACATTATGAACTGTTAAGCTCATAGCAAGCAAAGAGTATAGCAGTTCACTATGTGTAGAGAATAATAATCAATTTGACAGTTTAGTCAACTACTTAAAACTCAACACAATCTACCAATTTATGCTTTCCCAGCAGCTATTATCTCAGACACTCAAGAACATTCTCAGGAAAAAATAACAACCATAGAGCATAACAAATTTGGTATCATTGGAAAATGAAATATTATATGTACCCAAGCAATACTTTATATCCTTCATATTGATTAACTCAATTCATTTTCGCATTGTTTATGAGTGCACACAATTTATAAAGCCATCCTATCTAAATTATGGGTGGAAAATCTGATTAGTGGTGTAAAAAGTGCCTAGTTATAATGTAACGATTAATGGGTTGGCTCAGCAGACAAAACTAGAGAATTTGGTTCTCACCGAGTACCTAGTGACCTTATACTAGGTTAAGCTATACTTGATAAACATCATAACCTTGATAAGTGCTAAGTCTCTTCCACTTTGAGTAAATCATTTTTGCTCTACTTGATAATTGTAATACTGTTAAAAGGAAGTGTTATCTCCCCTAACAAATGATGGACTCTTTAGAGGAAAAAAGGTAGTTTCTTGGACAACAAGCCATGTGAAGACAGCTGCTGCTAATTCACACCAATCCTACAGTATCCTGGTCAGCAAAAAAATTTTAAAATACAATGTTGTTGTGTTAAAAATATATTTAACTGTTTTTGTTATATTTCGTTGTTCCTAAATATTTGGGATATAACAAATACATTGAAACAGTAAAATGTATAAATTTTAATACTGCCCACTTATTCAAACAGTCTGAGAGCAATAGATGCATTAATAAGTGATAACTGCCTAAAAGAGCGCCTTACATATAGAGCCTATTCAAAAATATGTTAAGATTACTTCAGTATTGAATATACAACTTAAATTATATGTAGACTATCTTTAATAAATTCAATAGACATATTTTTTGTGTATAAAAGTATGTATAATTTTATTTATACAAAATTTAAAGTTAAAAGGAAATTACTACAAAGTAGGACATTTTTTATCATACTAATTCAGAATATGATTACATTTAAAAAAATAAGATCAAAAATATTCTTTTAAAATAAAGCAAAAGAACAAATTTCTCTGTGATAACTTAATCAGGTAAATCCTTATCCAGCAGACTTACCAAACACTAATGTTTTAATCTATTCCCTTCTGTACACTTCTGAAAAAAATAATGCCTGTAACAATTATAGAATAGAGTATAACTAACTTTGCCTTCAACAGCAGCAAGGTCACTTTTGATAGCTTGGGCTTGACTGATCAGAATAGCGTATTCTTCTTTGTACATTGCAATGCTCTTTTCCAATTGAACAATGACCGAGTTGACCTCTTCATATTTAGCACGGTTTTCTTCAGCTTGTTTTTCCAAGGCTTTCAGTTCATTTCTTAGAGGTTCCACTCGTTTCAGCATGTCAGCATAATTTATCTGCAAGAAGCATATTTAATATCATGAACTTAATCCTAAAATCAGAAAAAAAAAAAATTGAAGAATGGTAAAGATTGTTTTTGCCAATGAACAAGAGCTGTAGATGAAAAACTTAGAAGTGGTTAACATACTCAACACTTTGAAGAAAAATTATTTTTCTTTCATTATTTTCTATTTAGTTTTTACATGAGTAGAGTGTTTGCCAATGGCTCAGAAGACTGCGGTTTAATCCCAGGTCGAGTCATACCAAAGACTTGGTACTTGATGCCGCCTTGCTTAACACTCAGCATTATAAGGTATGGATCAAAGGGAAAGGAGTAGCGCCCTCCCTACACCTCAATGTAGTAGCGGCAAATGAAAAATCTTTTAATATAATTAATTAACTAAATAAATTGATGCGAATTTTATAAATGCATAAATTATATTTCTTAAGCAGCAAATTTTAAAACTGAAAACAATGAGACTATAAAATGTTTAATATGGTTTTATGCCATCCATCTTAAACTAAATTCAGAAGATTTTTTTGTGCATTATGGATATGAATTCACCAAAATATAACTTGGTTTCTAATTTTTTTTATTCAATGGCATTTTCTGGGTTATTAATGCCAAAACCACTGTTGTAGAAAGCCAGTAATGGTACTATTCAACTGGGAGGATGAGGGAGGGGTCATATCTTTCCAAAAGTGAATGTAACAGCATGACTAGAATTCAAACTCACAACATTGCAGTCAAGCACTTTAACCATTTTGCAACGGAGACTCTACTTCATTTTAAGATGCTCAATAATATTTTTTCCAAGTGAATTTTACCATTAATGAAGAATAAAGTATCAAGCTTACCAATGCAATGGCCCATTTAACCATCGGACCACATGCCAAACTGGCTCTATTTACTTTCTCATAGTTATATTCTGGGTTATTCAGGTACTTGTTCTTCATCTTTGTACGAATTTCATCTCTAAGAGAGTAAAAAAATAAAATATTTATAGTAAAAATGACATGTTCTGCTGAATAAAATTATCAACTTCAGACATTTTAAAAATGAATACATCTATCTAAATTCATTATATAAAGTGAATATGTGCATGCATGAATTATGAAAGTTGTTTTAAACTTATTACTGAAGAAGGCTTAAATTATCAGAACTTTATATTGACTTTAATTTTAAAGTTCATTTTAATTTATATAATACTATCCAAAATTATAAGAATCATTCTAATACCATAAATTATTTCAAATATTTTACAAAGCAAATAACCCAAACCTTTCTATTAAATCAAGAGCTGATCAGAATTTTTTTAACATGATTTTATTAAAAATTAAATATAGGAATTGAAGGTAATCAAATTTTATAAATATAAAATTATTCTTTTCTTAATTACAATACTCATGATAAGCATAAATTCTAAATATAAAACAGTCAAATGTGTTTTATTATGACGTCAGTTACCTACTGATTCAATGACTTATATTTGGTTGAACTTAAAACCATTTAATCATTTAAAAATATTGCTAACTCACGGGATGTCATCTGTTTTAAAATTGACAATTGTTGGAATAAAGTTGTCTTTCATGATGATACCACGTAGAGACCTCCAGTCTAAGTCACTTTCACCGAGCAGTACACAGATCGATTCAATAGCAAGTTTAACAGCAGGAGGAGGATGAGCCAAAGATCTCACTTCTACGAGGTGCTGTTTCCGAATAGATTTTACAGCTAAAATAGTAAAGAAAAAAATTAAAATACATAAGTTTTAAAGTGTAAGAAAATGTAAAAGGTAAAATATGTAAATTTTAAATTAAAATCAAATTAGAAAATTAGAACACGTTCAATTAGATATGCAGTACTACTTGCTTAAATACATAATGAAAACTTCAGCAGCTTTATCTTTAAGCATATACATTTTGATGATTACAATTTCACTTACACATTATTTATTGCTAAATGGATATCACTAGTAAAAATATCTATTTCTGAAAAATTGTAACTAGAGAAAAAAAATGCTTCCCTAGAATTCTTTTTTTAGCTTTTCAAGGAATTAATATTAAAACAATGATACTAATACTAATGATTCAGTACAAATCATGCTGTGAAATAGTCTGTTTAAGTTTTGTTTTAATGTTTTAAAACGTTCTTAGTATACACCTCTTCTGCCAGCAATTATAAAATTCTAGTTACCATTCTGAGCCTCAATAACAGCTGGTTCAACCTGTTCAAGGTCTGCAGTAACATCCAGTTGTTTCTCTTTAATTCTTTTTGTTTGCTCAACCACTTGTTGTTGAATTTCTTGTGAAGTAACTTTCTTACGTTCTGCTTCTTGCTGGTCTTTCACCTTAGAATAGAAAAATAAAAAACTAACCAGCAAAATTCAACATATATAAACCAAAATAAATTAGATACAAATTCTTCTTTATAAGTAGTTTTCAGATTAACTTTTTTGACAATCATCCAGAAAACAATTTCAACTGACCTAAAGGAAATGTAAAAAATAAAATCAAAATGTTTATTATCATCTATAGTTGTTAGCAGCATAATAAAAACACCATGAAAATATTAAGAAAATACACTAATCTATTTAAATATAATTATTCAATTCAATTGTGAATAAGATATAAAAATAATATATAGATATTTTAATAATGATTAATATATTTTTCTAGATAAATAACAAAAAATCTAAATGATTCAACATATAATTTTAGGTAATTCTACATACAAACTGAGAAAGGGGGGGTAAAAAAGATGCAATACAAAATCAGATGCAATAAAAAAAGATGCAATAAAAATCAAACAAAACATCCAAAAAGGCTTGTTTTTTTTCTTTAAAATGTATTATCAAAAAGAACGTTGATCAGAAATTAAGTTAATAACAAAAATAAACACATATCTTTATCAGACTTTCAACCAAACTATGAATTTTTTAAGTACATTGGAAGTAGTGCATATGACATACAAAAATAATGAATTTATGGTTAGCAGTCTGACAAGCCTCAAAAAATAAATAAAATAAAATTTTAACAGCCAAGAATGGAGATAACAGTATAATTAACTTGATTTCTGACATTTTTTATTAGACCTGTTAAATAAAAAAAAATTTTTGAATGAACTTTTGAGTTTTGCTGGTTACACAATTCCATTGGTTTATGTAAAACTTATTTTTATTCAAATTATCATTCAAAAACTTATCTATCAAAATTGTAAAGCTTAAAAAGCAAAAAGAACCACCAGATCTAATAAGAATTTTAATAGTATAATTAGTCTAAGAGGTATTAAATTATTTCTGACTAAATTTAAGCATGCAAATATCAAAGATTCACTCATTAGATTGTTTACAAAATTGGTATAAATAGCTTCTTTAACATTAAGATTTATTTTTAATTAATACATTTTCATATCTATTATTCAAGAAATTAACTCATTAAAAAACTTCATTGTCTTATCACTAAAAAGTTGGATATTAAGAAATGTTTGGTAATTTTATATTTCAAACATGTAAGTCATGTAAACGAGAAAAAAAAAGTTCTTAAGTAGGTCAATTATAATTTAATGAAAAATTTAATGCGGTTCAATTTTTGAGAGAAAAAAAAAATTCATTTTGAATGTCCAGAGGAAGATATTTGTTGGCACCCAGAAACGAATTTTATCTCCCCCTCCACACTGTTTATAAGTTTTAATTTGACTATCATTTAAACTACTTACCATCTGTTTCAGTTTAGCATTTGCAGCAGCATTTTTCTCTTCCAACTCAATACGTTTAATGGACAGTGATTTTTGTAATTCTTCTACTTGTTCTACTGTCTCTCGAATTTTTTGAAGACCAACATTTAAATGTAGTTGCTGTTCCTCAAGGTCTGAACGCTTCTCTTGGTAGAGCTTTACCTTAAAAGAAAAAAAGTAACCTTGTAAATTTAGTTGTCTAAATTTCTGAGACGAAGCTTGATTTGTATCATCTAAGGTTTTCAGATTATTGTCATCTATATTGTAGTTTCCACAACGTTTGTAAATTTAATGTAACACTTGACGACAAAAATGTTATTTCCCCATCTTTTGTAGAAATCTGAGACAAGTCAAATAATCATAAATACATGTATATTTTTCAATTTTTCATACCAACAATTACCTAGCTTAACTGCTACAATGCCAGCTATCATCTTACCATGATGATTATCATGTGATTATTTACATATGATCAGTTAAATTGAAAACCATAAATCTATAGTATAAAAAATAACTTTTTATTCACTGACTTGCATATAATTGTTTTTAAATAAACCAATAAAATAAAAAATAGAAAGTACATTATAGGTTTCCTATTCTTACCCTTTGGGTAAAACAGAAGCTATACTTGTATGGAGTATCTACTTAATACAGAATTTATCACTTTTGGAATGTCACATTAGATCCTAGATATCATTTCAATAGGCTTCAAAAGTAAAACTTTTAGAGAAAAAACTACTGTAAAAATTGTTACTTACAAAGTGATTGATAAAGTCCAAGTAATGCCGAGGTGTTATAGCCATGGTACGTCCACCACGTTTTGTGATGCGTGTATTTGCTTGATGTAGTGTTTGGTGAACAAATACAAAAGCATTAACCACTGCATCTCTGTGTGTAGGGTTAGTTGAAAGCTCTTCATAAACAATTGGTAAGTAATCAGGAGCCATGTACTGAAGTTTAGAAGTAGAAGAATGTATTTTCTATCTCCTGAATGTTTTTAAAATGTACATAAACATGTGTAATTGACAAAAAGTATGGTAGATGTGAATTGATAATTTTTCAAAATTAGAATCTATTAAAAACAAAAAAGGCTATTATTCATTTACAGTTATAAAGTTTACAAAATATAAAAATATTTTTCAATAATATATTTTTAAAATATCTTAAAATATTCCTATCAAATCAAACATATTTTTCATAAAGTTCTAAATAAAAAACAAGTTGTTCCAGTTAGTAGTCATAAAGTCAAATTTTATGGAACCATCAAAAAGTAAATTAAAATAAAACAGACTTACATTAGTTTTTTCTAGATCTATTTTATTGGTGAACTCTCTGCCCACTTGATACAAGGCCCCATTAGACCAGTCACCAAACCAATTCAATACACATCTGTATGTAGAAAATAAACACAAATGAGAATCAATGGAATTATACAATTTTGAACTTCATAAGAAATATTATCCAAAATAAAATCTTTAATCTTATTTCAATGTTATTTCTATCTTAATATTTACTTAGCATAATTAAGTAAATTTACTTCAAATGAAACAATAATTATTAGTTTCAATTTATACAATTAACATAAGTAGGAAACATCAGGTAATGAAATGGCATCTAAAATGAAAAGTAAGATTTTTTTCAATTAAAGTTTACATCTAAAAAAAAAAAAAAAAAAAAAAATTTCAACTTTACATTAGAATTGGGAGAAGCTGACAAACTCATTTGTTGACATTTTAATTAGCTGAAAAGACTGTCTCTAACAGGACTGCAAGTGATAATTGTGGAAAGTATCTTAGCTTGACATATGTAACATGGATAAACATTAACAAGAGAAAGAGTGGTAGAGTAATGTAAAAAGTGGAACTGTGAACTATAGTATCAAACAAATGGCCACATGAAGAACCTCACACAACACACATGACAGTAATGATAAAAAGCCTGTCAATCAATTATTTTAGAGTTTATATGGATAAAATGTTAGTTTCCTTACAAGTAATTAAAAATATCAACCATAACATATCACAAGAACAAGAAAAGTTAAAAAAAAAAAAAAAATGCAAACATAACAAAAAGAATCATAATTAAAAGACAATATAAATTAAGTAATTTTACCGGTTGAATAAAGCTGGTGATGTGGCAGCTCTATCTTTCAGACCTTCTGAAGATGGGTTCATAGTAAAGACAACATGCAAGTTTTTCATGACCTGATTAAAATGAATGAAAACATTTAATATTGTATTTTAAAAGTCAATAAAAATGCAGGTAATATAAACTCTAAATTAATAATTAATCATTAAGATAAACTTAAACTTCTATAAGAAATAATCATTATCTAAAACAATTTTGCAAAAGTTAAAGCTAATTTATTCATTTGTATAATATATTGTCAATTAGTATTTTAACATGTTATCATAAACATGCATCAGTAGTTTTTCCCAGACACCAACAAGTTTTATCTTCAAAATTTTTCTTTAGAAATTAGCATGGGGACCTTTAAAAAATAATGGATACACAATAACTGATACAAATCTTTATCATATATAAAAAGTTACATCCCATTTATAGGACATTTTTTACTCATTTACACAAAAATAAGTGGTTTTCATTGTGTAATATTAAATCAATTGAATCAAAGCAGTTTCTAAATGTTTAAATGACTTAATTCTTTTTAAATTCTGAAACTGCCATTATAAATAATAATGAGAACTATGTAAAATATGCAGTTATTATATTGTATGAAAGTATAAAAAAAAAAAACATAACACCCCTGAGTCTTTAGCAGTGAAAGACTTTAAATTGAAACCATAACAGGTTAAAGTTTATAAAAATATAAATGTTATAAGTAATTGTTAAATTGTTTTAAGAAATAGTATACGATCTGTATATTTTAGTATTATATATTAAAATGACTCATTTCAGGAAATATAATTCATACAAATTTTCAATTAAGACATAACAGTAGTAATTAAATTACTTTCTTCAACTATGAACTAAGTTGCTTAATTCCATTGTTTTTTTCTCAAAGAGACTTTATAAAGGAGCATATTTTAAAATGTTTTTACAAGAGTACTTAAAATTACATTTCTACAACTACAATGGCTAGTAAATACAAATGAGTACATTAGGTGATTAAAAAGATAAATGAAATAAGATAAGTTGTTGAAATAGACCTGCTGAGTGAACCACTTGTAGAGCTCCTCACTTGAGTCTAGCATCAGACCTTCTCTTTGGGCTCCTTCTTTGCATTGGGTCATCAGAGTGGTGTACTCATCACCTTCAAATAGACCTGGGACTTCACCATTAGCCAGCAATGTATTCATTCTTTCAAGGAAGCTTGAATCTAGGACATTTGATTCATCCATAATGAAGGCTATCTTTTCATCCTAAATATAAAATGATGACTAATTAGCAGTTACTTTAGCATGTAATTCACAGAAAATAATACGTTAAAAGAAAAACTACAAACATACAAATTCAAAAATAAAACTAATTCTATTATTGTCTTGTGCCAAAAATTTAATTCGGACAAGAATATACAAATTAAATAAGG
This sequence comes from Sepioteuthis lessoniana, assembly GCA_963585895.1. Taxonomy (NCBI): domain Eukaryota; kingdom Metazoa; phylum Mollusca; class Cephalopoda; order Myopsida; family Loliginidae; genus Sepioteuthis; species Sepioteuthis lessoniana. The sequence goes on from OY757918.1 coordinate 55,207,436, forward strand.
TATTAAAGAAGAGAAAAAAATCAAATTAAAAATAAAATGAGCAAAATAAAAGTCCTTGAAACAGAAACCAAGTATTTTTGTTTATTCAAAATTTCTTATTTTATATAAATTACTTAAATATATTAATTTGAATATCATTATAACACTGTGTTCTTTGAAAGTTTATAAAAAGACTATGACTATATACTAGTCTTTATAAATAGTCATTTTGACTTGGAAGGTTGAGGAGACAAATATTTGTACCTTGCATCCTGCTCGGCGAAGCACAGCTCTGAGATCTTCATCAAAATCAGAAGCCATATATTTGTTGTGCACTTTGATCTGATAGACACTAAGACCATTCATCCAAGCTACAAATCTGGATAGTGTAGTCTTTCCAGCACCACTGACACCAATCAAAAGCAAATGGCCTTGTGGTTGCCTAAAGATACGATCAATACGCAACACATGATCCAGAACTTCATCAAACAGTACCAAGGGAACATCAAGTTCTTCTTCATAAAAGACCTAGAGAGAAGAAAGAAAAAAAAAAAAAAAAAAAAAAAGCATGGTGAAATTTTTATCCCCCACAAAATCTATGCAATTCATTTATGATCATATCATTACCTTAATTTCCCAGATTATACTGAGTAGATTAAACAATTCTATATCAGTATACACTAACAGATTTGGTGTTCTTTGAAAAACAATTATTTTATGATAAAAGAAATTTAAAAAAAAATTTTTTTAAACCATTAGCTAATGAAATAAACTAGGCAGAAATGTTGCCCCCAAGTTTATTCAAACTAATCTAAGGGTTATTTGGACTATAGAACTTTTTCTTTGTTGCTTTTCTTATTACAATGATGTTTTTACAACCCTTTTCAGATGTATAATCTATAAAGAAAGAGTTTCTTTGTTCAGAAAATAGTTGAAAACAAAAAAGAAATGGTAGTAATTATACTGATTGGTTCAGCTCATTACCAGCAATGTAAGCCACATCAGTGATTCTATATCTATACAGGCAGATAATCTCCAATGCATCCCCTGCTAAACAAAGAAATCTATAGCACATAATAGATTCAATTTTCGCATTCTTCAATGAGGTTTCCTCCCAGAGAGAATGTAAGAACTTGCTTCAGATAATTGTCTGCCATTACAGATTTTTATACTTCTTTGAATATAGTGTTCCCAAGTCTAAATTAATATTCTTTCCTAAATTCGCAAGGAGGTTAACAGAAGGAATCCAAGAAGTCAATTTAATTATAGGAATGACATCTTACTTTTGAAGAAGAGGAATCTTTAGTTATAGACTATTTTCGTTCCTTGTAAAAGGTATTAATTTTAAGATTAGTTAAATCTGTGACTGCTCTAGGAAGTTAGTAAACCAAACATGAATAAATTAAAACATGAAATTAAAAGGATGTTTTATCTACACATTGCAGACTGCTATACTCATCCTGGTTGTTATACCCAAGTTTTGGCTACTGAACTCTCTGGCCTTCTTCAGATACCTTTTGTTAAATCCAGTAACATTCTAATACAGACCGGATTTGGGGACTAATAAATCTAATATCTTAATTGTCTTCCTGATGTGTTTTTTTTTTTTTTTTTTTTTAAAAGATCTTAATTGTCATTTCTATTTTCTGGGGTCATTTGCTCTCTCCTTCCTAGTTACTGGTTCCCAGATTGCATTGATCTCAAGTATAGCAGTCCGCACTGTACAATGTGTAGAGAATAACGACAATGCCTCATCTCAGAAATATTGAACATTAAAATGTTTTCAAGAATTATTTGTAGATTTAATGACGTAACATTTTTATTCATTAGATTCTTAAGATCTGGAATTTTTTTTTTTTTTTTTGCAAGGTCACATCTAAACTTAAAAATTGGTATCACATAGTTAAATCGCAAATTGTTACTGCTAATAATTAATCTGAATATTTTGAACATATCAAATTGTAAAAACAAAATTATTTACTTTAAGTCGAGCTTTAACATAATCTCTGAGTTCTTCTCTGTCTACAGGAATGTAATCCTTTGATAGCCAGTTGCTGAACAAAATAGGTCTTTTCAATGATTCATCTTTGTTAACACTTGGGAAGTGTTTCAATGCTACAGCATCCACATTTTCATCAGTCCATCTTCTTTCTTCATCATCAACCAATCTAAAATGGGGGATACAAATATAAGAATAATCAGGAAGAATTAATGAATGCAGATTAAATCTGAAATAAAAATTAAAATTGGAAGCATATTGGTAAGATAAATACTCCACTATCTATATCATAAAAAGAGATAGTGTTATATGTGTGTGCTGAGAGAGGTGCTTGGAGCAGAGGACCAACCTTGAGCAGGAGTGAAGTAAGGTTACTAGTGAGCAGATTTAAAATACTAACAGAAACATCACTGGCATAAAAACTTGGACAAGAATGATTATATGTGGTGACTGGTATATATGATGCACTAGTTGACTTTAAGATGACATATAGGTGAATGAAAAATATTCTCTCTTTCTTTCTCTCCTGTGCTGTTGGAGGACAGATATAAATTCTTCAGCTCTTTTGGTTTTCGTACAAAACTATGTTCGAAGATAATCCACATAAAATAAAACAGAAAGAATTATTTTCAACAAATGTTAAGTTTCCTTCTTTAACCAAACCAAAGTGAATTGCCAACTGATGTATATAAAACAAATGTATGCAGGTGTTTAAAACATTTAGATACCTATTAAAAAAAAAAATTATGTGGAATTTACAGTCCTAAAATTTAAGAAAAGAAAAATTTAAAGGGGGAAAAAAAAAACTAACAAAAAAACTGATTCTTTAAGTTTGCAAAGTTCTACTCTGGTTTGGCAGGATTGTTTGAAGTCTTCCGTTGGTCAAATCAAATGTAACAACAGATTTACTTGCTTTGCTTCTAATACTTTTTGTATATGATTTTTTTAATACCTTGTTTAAAAAACAAATGAAGTCAGTGTGACAGCTAATGAAGTTAAAGAAATAAATTAAGATGCTGTTCCTTTCAGTGGTTTTGTCTTTATACTAAACAAAGGGCTTCAATTTTAACACTTGGTAAAAGCCATCACCATAATCAGCACAAAGTTGAATTATTTCAGCAAAATTGGTTCACAACTTATTTTTGCTATTGCGTAATCTGTGTTGTAGCCTGTATACTTGGCAGAAGGCTTCTTTTTCAAAGGCAAGATGTTATTCTCACCAAACTAGTTTGAGTTTGTCTTTTAGGAGAATCTAAGAACTGTCTTGTACATTTCTAAGGTGGTAGATCTTATATGATCCCAGAGGGTCTCAAGCAATGCATACCTTCAACAGTTAGTCTTCCAAACCAGTTTGTATGCTTTGATAAAAACCTACCCAAATATTGGAAACAAAACCATAATTCTCTTACTTAGGGCCTCTTTTTTCTCTTTAGCTTAGATTCAAAGTAGAAACTGAACTAGCAACAAACCAGGTAATAGTAAGTATAACAAAAGAAATTATCTGAGTAAAGTATAATCTCATTTTTATCTCAGTTTGATGATACTGATAGGAAGTTCTTGCTATAGAAAAATGGATCTCATTAATAAGCACTAATGTGGTCTAATGTTTGCATTAAACCCAATATCCATAAGCCAAGGTTGTAAGTTTTGAGATAGACTGCTACATAATACAACAGACTTGTGATGAGAAGTAACTTAAGTAATACATCATATACATAATTGTAGTGTGTGCATATACACAAACACTTCAAGCACTAATTAACAAATATTTAACTTACCGATCTTGAAACAATCGGAGAGCTTCATGTGCCCACATTCTGACTAGTCCTTCCACTGAGAGGGTTTCAAGAGGTCTTAAGGCTTCACAGATACCACGTACCCAACGTGTCATTTCTCGAGGACTGTAGATATAATGTGGCTGCATGTCTTGAGTAAATCTCTCCTTAAAAATAAAAGTCAATATATTCATTACTATATCTACTACAATGGATGAACTAGATGAATTTCAAATTAAAACAAACATTAAAAATTTTGACTTATGCTTCTAACAAAGAATTTTGCCCTAATCCACAATGCTATAGTGCATACATTGTTTCAATTATTTTTACAACTGCAAAGAACAATACTACAATGTAAAAGTGTTTTCAAACTTTAAAGAAATATTACCTGGGATTTGAGGTAGAAATCTACCATAGCATTAGTGAGTGGCTCAGCATAGGTCCTTAAACTTGGCACAAGACGAAGCATGGCTCTGTTGAAGGTTCCATAAATCTGAGTAAGGGATATCTTACCAGGATAGTCAACATAAACCACAGGAACATGACGCAGGAATCTGAAGAAATATTATTATTCAAATCATCAACTTAAAATATTAAAAAATCAAATAAAACAGGTAATGGTAATTGGTGTACCACTCAAATTCAAAATGATGTTCAGATGTTAAAATTTAGGTTAATTTTTGAATGATTTAATATTAAATTACTAATTTGATGGAAAAGTATCTAAACATTTGCCATAAAAAAGATATTATTGAACATGAATCAATGACAAAGAGGTGGATCTTTATAAAGTATAATGAATATTTAAAAGCCCACTTTATTATCCCCACCCTAATACTATTCACTTTATCTCTAAATTATTTAAACAATTTAATTAGAAAGTCAACCAACAACAAGTTTGGTTTGATTCAGTTTATTTGCTTAATGCTATATCAACTTCTTATGGGTTATTTAATGCAGGTTAGGTTATTTGGCTTAATGGTACATCAACCCTTCATGGTTATTTAAGGCCTAATCCTGCTGATATATATTTTTATATATAATCCGAGGAGGAAATCCAAGGGGTAGGAGTATTCAATTTGAGTGCTTAATGTCAACTATTGATGTATAATTAATTTGGGATTAAAAACACATTGACACTCAATGTGTAGGGCTAAAAATCTTATATAAAAGATAAAAAGAAAAAATATACTTCCTTGGTTTCACAACTAGAAATAAATTTATGACACCATCATCAGATGAAAGAAAATTTTTATTTGGGTATTCTTATATTGCTTTATATTTATTTACTTCCTTGGTGTCATAAATTTATTTCTAGTTGTGAAACCATCATCAGATGAAAGAAAATTTTTATTTGGGTATTCTTATATGGCTTTCGGCAAGAATGGGATCTAAAAAAAAAAATTTTTTTTAATATATTTTATCACATTTTTTTTAAAGAAAAAAATTTTTAATGGATGGAGAGAGACTACTCCAACAGGTGTGCTGCAAGGAGACACATTAGCCCCATACCTCTTCATCATCTGTCTACACTACATGCTTAGAATGTCTATTGATAAAATGAAAGATAACGGTTTCAAGCTGACAAAGGAAAGAAGCAGATACCCTGCACAAACAATTATGGACGTGGACTACGCCAACAACATAGCACTTTTGGCAAATACCACTGCCCAAAACCCTGCTACATAGTCTGGAATGAGCAGCTGCAGGTATAGGCCTCCATGTCAATGTACACATAACAGAATACATGTGCTTTAATCAAAGAGGCGACATCTCCACACTAAACAGAAGCACTCTGAAACTAGTAGACAAATTCACCTACCTAGGAATCAGTGTCTCATCAACCGAGACTGACATCAACATGTGATTTGCAAAAACATAGACAGCTATCGATAGGCTATCAGTCATATGGAAATTAGACCCAACTGATAAAAATGAAACCATTTTTTTTTTTTCAAGAAGCAGTCATGTCGATACTACTACATGGATGCTAACTAAACGTATGGAGAAAAAGCTTGACGGCAACTACACAATTTATCATAAAAACATTTATACTTTATTTATTAAACTTAATGGTATTCTTTATTAGAAAAATATTAAATTAACTAGTCTATTTAGTAAAAATTATGGATTAATATTTCAATATATTACCACCTTGCTTAACACTCAGCATTATAAGGTACGGTTCAAGGGTAAAGTGGAGCAATCCAGGGAATGGAGTAGCGCCCTCCCCTACACCTTGGTGTAGTAGCTATCGAAAAGGGAGCCTTCGGGTCACCCTCGACTATGGTCGCAAACTTTACTTTTACTATTTCAATATATAGAATTAAAAATATATAAATCACTAAATTAATGGTAGTTAAATATGTTTAATATTATTAATCTATCAAGTTAAATTATACTAACAATTTAGTTCTATGTCTACATGCCGAAATCATTTCTTTTCTGGTATTAAGCAAATTTCCATCTAAATATTTTAATATACATATTTTCTCTACTAAGCATAAATTACACTTACCATATAAACTGTTTGAGGAGGATCTTTTATTTTCCAATTTATAATAGGTGTTAGTCCTATTTCTATTAGATCCCAGTAATAACCAGATAGGGCAGTTTGATTTTTTAATTTTAGATTTCTAAATGATTGTAAGTGGTTGTAATATCTAAATTTCCAGTTTAAGCCTGTCATACCTATGTATACCTTATTATTATTTTCTTTAGCTGAAATGTTGGCTTGATATACAATATTGTCAATGTTACATTTATTTTACAATTACATGACTGTCTTAAGTTGTCATTGTTATTCCAGTCCAGTTTATTTATTAATTTTTTGTGATTGTTAATTATCTTAGATATATTGTTAATACAAGAATAACTAATTATATATAATAAATGATGTTGAAGTAAATAGTTTGTAGGTAACTTAATTTTTAAACAAATTAGAGCTCATTTGTTTGCTCATAGTTAAATGGTTTCACTTATTGGGATTAATTATTTGCACAAAGTTAAATGGTTTCAAGAGTTGCTATTTATTGTTTGTACACAATTGAATGGTTTCAAGTATAGTAAATGATTGAATAGTTCTATTTGACCCATAAATGGGACCCTAACAGTTATTACCACTAGGGTTCAGAGTGGACTTGGGAGAAACGGCAATGAAAGGATACTCCACATTCCTTAAAGCTCCAGAACCAGAGCCTCACTATTAAATGGTTTAGTGTCATATCCAGGACACTCACTGAGAATAGGGGTTTCACCTCTCTGTAATTATAACTATAATTTCAATGTTCATTGTATTTGAAAGGCAAAATAAGGAAAGGTGTTCAGTATAGTAAGTTTTTTTTTTTTAAAAGTACCTCCAATGAAAGGCTCTAAATAGTTGCTTGCTAATGCCAGAGAATTCCACATTGCTTGGCTATTAGATTCAACTGTCTCAGAATTGCAGACATTAAAAGAATCTTATTAATTGCACTTTCCATGATCACTAATGTATAAACATTTTTATTTACACCCGAGAAAACATACCATATTATAGCAATTTGACAAGATTTCTTCCTTTTTCTTTTATGTATAAGAATCACATCTACTCAGCTATGTGGACATAAAAAGAACCACAACTTAGGAAAAGGCAAACGTTTTTTTCTATCATTCCCCATCAAAAGAAAACAATCATTCATGGTATTGTCACAAAACTGCTGACAGATGAACCAAAGCAGAACTATGTTATAGTCAGGTCAGTGAGGAGTTGGTTAATTGCTCCAACTATCAAAATTTGTGAATTTTTCTTATTCCTAATATCAAAATTCACCTTGAAAGGTTGTCAATTTCAGAAGATAAAAGAAAAATCCACAAGACCTGCACACTATCTATCAAAATGACTTAAGGAATATATCACAGAACTGGAAAATATGATGGGAACAGTGTATCAACAGTAAAAGGGACTATCTTAAGAGACAAATCTCATTTACTTGTAGGTAAAGCAATCATTGTTTTTGAAAAACTTCAATTTCCTTTTGCAAAACCCTCACGATCCAATTTCTCAAGTGTAATTGGATTCAACAAGATTAAATACTATAAGAGTTTCCCTTATTTGTAAATAACTTTCTTATAAATTAAACTCTAAACAGACATAGTTTATTATGTAGTCAAATTTTTAGAAAAAAAAAACAAAAAATGGAGTGATATAATATAATCTTACTTTAGGTGCATTTAATCTGAAAATCTTTAAGATTAAAATCAGACTAAGGGGTAAAAATTGGCATTTCTGAAAAACTGATTGAGGGAGTGTATATTTTACAATTGGAGTGCAAAAATGGAATATGTACCGGTGTGAAAGCGGTTTTCTGCCAGGATCAGTTGGAGGGTTGCATGCACCCACAAATTGTATACGTTCAAATTTCACCCAGGCTTGGTCACTCGAACGGTAGAATCCACCATGCTCCATCATTTGCCGTAAGAAAGAGATAACTCTCTGCGTTCCTAAAAAAAAAGAAAAATCATTCATTCATACAGGTCAGTTTATCATTAATACTTAAATTTTATAAAAAATACTATTACAATAAGTTCCAGTTTTACTATTTACATAAAAAGCATCAAGTTATCTAGATTAACTCCAGAGTTCCTTCTAGACAGCATTTGTCAGTAAAAAGTAAGGAACACTTGAAAGCAAATTTCATTTATAAGTTGGTTAATTGAGTTTTATATCAATCATATATATATATATATATATATATATATATATATATATATATATATATATATATATATATATATATATATATATATATATAGGGATAGTTTGTAGGTAACTTTTTCAAACAAGCCAGAACTCATTTCTTTGCACACAGTTAAATGGTTTTAAGTGTTGCAATCTAACACTAATAATTCTATTCAATATTAATTATTTGTTTGCACATATCTGAATGGTTTCAAGTATTGCTATTTAACATAAGTCATTAATTTGCACACAGTTAAATGGTTAAACATATCCAGGACACTGACTGGGGAGAATCTTACTCTTCTGTAGAGATGCAGTCAGCGTATTTTACAGCCCCAGCTAACTAGGCGTCCATTTATATCAGAAAGCTTACCAAAACACATCTTCACAGAAACTGAATACATTGTGTTAACTGCTCTAATCTAAAATGTTTAATTTTTGTTTTAGCATTCAAATATGAATAATCATTCCTAATTCTTACTATTATAACAGATAATAACAAAAATTAAAGAGCTGCTTTTTTTTTTTTCCTTCTGAAAAACTACCACACTATTTATATGGAGTAGCATTGATAAATTGATATACTTACCATACATATCCTTATCAGGCAAATTAATTTCATCACAGAAGAGGACTAGCCATTTGTTGAGTTGAATAGGTGAAAGAACAATACCATTAGGGGTACGTCTGTATTCACAATAGTGATCGAAGGTCTTCAATAACAGTTCCGGAGTGGTGGCACTGGAGAAATTCAAACCAACCACCTGGAAAATAATTTTGTTATTACAAATATAAAGAAACACTTATGAAACCAAAATTGCTATATTTTCATAAATCATACATAAATCAAAAAATAAAAATTTGGAAAAAAGATATCTAAGAGCGTGCACACACACACACAACTACTACACATAACAAAGATACCTGTGCATAATTACTTGAATAATATTTACTATAAGCAGTCATATTTATTATTTTATAATTAGCTGTACAGTATTATATGAAAATAATGAAATCAGGTTAAAAAGTTTTTTTAATTGGATTAAATATTTAATCAAAACCAACAAATTCAAAATTGTATGCATAAAAAATTAAATCAAATCATATAACTTAAACCATTTTAGAATTTAAAAAAAAAAAAACAACATTCAGAATGAATTTTCCAACAAGTTACAGTAACATAATACTGAATTTTTTAAACAACACAATCAGAAATATTACTTACTTCCATGTCAGGTAGTGCTCTGAGGGCACTGAATAATGTCATAGTTTTGCCAGAACCTGGTGGTCCACAGAGTACCAGAGGCTTGTGTTCAGCCAACCAAGTGTACAGAAGAGACTCATGTCTAACAGTATCAACAGTTGGAATTACAACATCAGGTGCAGCAACTTTGTGAGTCTCAACTTCAATCTGAGGCACTTTGGCTTGCCAAGGTACCCATTCACCAGAAATGGCAACCTATAAAAGTTAAGAAAAAAAAAAAAAAAAAAAAAAAAAAAAAGACAATCTGAAATATTTAGTTAGAAATTACTTTAAAATTATGTTAAGTTAAAAGTATAAAAAGTCCACTTTTGAATGAATTTAAACTTGAGCAAAAATTACACAAATTGTTAACTATTTGCTTTATTAAATTTACTGCCAAATACAGAAAAGCAATAGAACAGATACTAATAGGACTGTAAGCCAGTTACATCATTAAAGTGGAATCCAAATAAAAAAGTTTTAAATTTCTAATAAAGTAAAGATACCAACTGAAAAATTTAAAGATTCAATGACATATATTGTTCTTCTAGATATTCTGATAAAAGAAAAACATGGATTTGTTTTTTCTTTGCATATATTTGTAATATTACGGACGGGCGCTGTCGTCAATCAGTGAAGGTGTCACGAGACTAGCGCGTGCGAGCAGAATGACCTGCAAAGTTAGATGTGATTTTAAAATAATCACAGATGAACTATCACATGTTTCATGACAGTTTCACTGGTGACATCAAACATTCGGGGATCTTCGATTTGTTCCCCAAAATCTCTATATAAGAAAACAAGTCGGGAGATTTTGGCTGAGTTGAAGGCAGCTTTCGAAACAGGCGCGTCAAAAGGTTCTGAGGCCCCAACTCGTGCTACCCAGTCTGCTATGACAGGCATATATCAACAGTTAGCTCTCACCCACACCGCTGACACCACCAAGAGGAAGGGAGAAGAAGAACATAACTAAAATGAACTTTTCGAGTTGCAACAATCATAGCTAATTGAATAATAAACGACAGCTATATTTCTTCCCTTACCTTCAAGTTTGAGCATTTCTTTTTCTGCGGACTTCTTTCTTTACAGCGCAATAAGTCGGTCCTATGTTACATATTATTGTCATGTTTTGATCCACATACTTAATGTGACAATATATATACAGAAAAAGAATACAAACCTAAATTTTTCATTTGGAATCACAATAACTAGAAGGTATATTGTCTTTGGACAATACATCTGTGACAATGAATGAGAGTCAAATGAAGATTTTGTTTGGCATGTAGAGCAGAGAAATAAGACTTACCTTAATCAAGAAAATGTAGAATAGTAATGAACGGAATATGTAGAGACTAGGCCTACATTGTATGCAAATTTTTGTTGCATAAAAGTAGGCTCTGGGATGAACACCAGAGAGCAAGCGATTATTTGAAGAGAAGAAGAGAGAAAGAATGGACTGGACAAATGAGAAGCAAGTTGGATGTTAAGATACTCTGCCCGTAAAACGGTGAGCTAGTATTATCGACCCCCCCCCACCAGAAACGAACATTTTTTTTATTGAAAGGGGAATACCGTAATCAATTTCAACACAAGCTATTTTGGCATTCACCATTCATCAACCATGACGAGCAAGGCATTCGATATTCGGTTAATTCCGGAGTTCAGTGGCGCTGTGACAGATATGCCTGTTGTTGGATGGCTAGAACACGTGGAGAAGGTCTGTGAACTATGTGCTATGGACAGGGTCGAGCACGTACTACGTTTACAATTGCGAGGTGGTGCCCTCGCTGTATATCAGCAACTGAGCCAGGAGCAGAGAATGGACCCAGAGGAAATAAAGAGAGCCCTTATGACAACATATGCAATGGATGCTTTCAATACATTTGATGAATTCACTGCACTACAACTTCGGCAAAACAAAACTGTGGACAAATTCTTGGCAGATTTCCATCACCTGACTCAGTTGCTTAGGGAAACTGATGCCCGAACGCTGTATGACATACACGTTTGTATCAGGACCACCGCAACATGTCAAACAACTTCTCCGGGCATCATCCAGGGTGGAGACCATGACCCTGGAGCAGCTTCTGACCCGGGCTCGCGCCGTCATGACTGATAACCAAGGACAAATAGACCCCATTATCATGGCCGTGCAATCAAGTTGAAGCAATGTCAGAACCTTCCCAAAGTTGGACCCCCGTACTAGTATAGTATGTTACAACTGCAATGGTCAAAGTCACTTAGCAAGAGATTGTCCGAGCAGAAGACAAGGAGCGCGTGTACAGTGTTACCATTGAAATAAAGGAGGGCATTTAGCACGGGACTGCCCGGGAAATGGGAATAGAGACGAGATGGCATCGATCTCGCCATGTTTGGAAGAAGAGGAGTGTCAGAGTGACCACTATTGGCGGCGAAGCAACCAACTGTCATGGAATGGGACAGTGAAAGTCCGCATAGACACCGGGAATTCTGCTGATATCGAAGCGCTAGTAGTACAAGAGAGGCCATTAGACTTCGACCTATCACTGGGCTATGATGCTATCAAAGCCTTAAGTGGTGTTCTAATTACATGGAGTAAAGTTTTGTGAAGAGGCACCCGTCTGTGCAGCACTCAAAATTGATCAACCTGACTTAAGTGTCGAATTCGACTGGCAAAAGGTGTGGACCGGCCAAGCTACAAAACAGCTTAGCCAAATACTACATGCCCAGTCAAACAAGACTGGCGTATGAAAAGGAGCTCTGTGCATGGATTGAAGCTGGCTGGCTGATTCTCTACCCCCATAAGAAATTTGGACAGCCGAAAGGCCTGATTTCCCTAATGGCGGTTGTGCAGCAAAGCAAGTCAAAAGCAAGACCAGTAATGGACTATCGGGAACTCAACCAATATGACAACACATTTACGGCTGATGCTGATATTTGTGCCTGCAAACTGCGGGAGAGGCACCAGCATGGGCCTAATGTGTCTTTGCTCGACTTGAGGACCTACTTGCAGGTCCAGGCTATTTCAAACAGTGATGTTTGCTGGCAAGAGATACTGTCTCACTAGACTGGGCTTTGGACTAAACATAGCACCGCAGATAATGAAAGCTATTATTAATGCAGTACTGTCTCAAGAAGAGAAAGTGTAAGTGGGGACATCTGCATACCTTGACGATATCTATGTGAACGAAGATATCATGTCTTCACTACACGTCAAAGCGAAGCTGGCCCAGTTTGGTTTGATTTGTAAGGACCCAGAACGACTGGAAGATGGCGCCCATGTATCGGGTTTAGACGTCCATGGAAAGCAAGGGAGCTTACGATGGAGGCGCAGAGCCGCGCTCCCAGAAGTACCTAATGACCTAACGAGAAGTGGTGTCTTATCACTATGTGGTATACTCATGGGACATCTACTAGTATGCAGATGGCTTCACATAGTGACTGGCATTATGAAATGCATAGCTAGTATGATCACTAAAGGCTGGGATGATGAGACTGCTGACGCCCTGCTTATTGGTATGGTGGTGGAAACCGTAACCAGGGTGAAGAAAAACGATCCTGCTAGAGAGGATTGGTGTGTATAGGGAAAAGAGATGAACGTCTGGGTTGATGCCAGGTCCCTAGTGATTGGGGTCTTATTGGAAAAGAATGGAGCCATAATCGAGGACACATGCTGGCTGCGGCCAATGAATGATGCCGCGCATATCAATCTGGCAGAACTGGATGCAGTACTGAAAGGCATTAACCTTGCGCTCCAGTGGGGTGTCAAAGTATTGCATGTATGGACCGACTCCTTATGTGTGTACCACTGGGTGTTGGACACTTTGTCAGGCAAAGCCAGAGTGCGAACTAAAGCAGCCAGCGAGATGCTCATAAGAAGAAGGCTGAGAGCACTATCAAGGAACTGGTTGCTGAATATGAACTGAGCATGGATGTGACCCTGGTGACATCGAACTGTAACCTTGCCAATGGGTTGACTCGGGTACCACAAAAATGGTACAAATCTATGAAAAAGGGTGATGAGCTTGCACAGCCAGTACGCGCAACGTCCATGGGAAGAACCAGATGAAATAGCGAAGACACACCATCTCAGTGGGCACCCTGGTGTATGAAGGACATGCTATTTCATGCAGCTGACCAATCCATCAGTGTCTACAAGTGCCGTGAGGGACGTAGTCAAGAGATGTCAGACGTGCCAGTCAACAGATCCCACATCGGTCAAATGGCGAAAAGGAAAACTAGGAGTAGGTAGTACTTGGAGTTGACTGGCCATGGATATAACCCATTATTGCAGCCAACATTTCCTCACGCTCATCGACTGTGGACCCTCCAGACTACACCAAGACTCTACAAGTATCATCTGCCAACTAGAGTCAGTGTTCTACAAATGAGGGCTGCCAGAGGAAATACTCACAGATAACGATACCGCTTTCCGCAGTAAACAATTCTAGTGTTTCCTGGACGAATGGGGAATCCAGCTCAGATTGCGATGCACGCATGTACCAAGTGGCAACGGTATAGTGGAGAGGTGCCACCGAAGTATCAAGAGAATCGCCACCAGAAAGCAGTGTACAGTCACCGAAGTCGTGTATAGGTATAATACAACACCAAAGGATGATGTATACATTGCAAGTGCCAATGCGATCCACCACTACAGAGTTCAAATAAAAGGAATTGACGACATGTGCACGTCCAGTCGAAGAGAAGTCCGCGGCCCATACAGAATAGGAGATCCTGCCTGGGTAAAACCTCCCGATAGCCAGCACACCTCCAAATTCAAAATGGAGCTAGTCACTGATATCATCAGTGAGCAGTCCATATCAGTCAAAGGTACCCCGCGTCATGTAAAGGATCTCCACCCTGCACTAGAAACAACCCATCGGCAAGTGATAGCGAGCAAGAATCATCTGAAAGCGAGTTATTGATTGAGCTTGCAACTCCTGATACGGGCAGCTCACTTGAAAACCCACCAAACAATCATTCCGAGAGCTCTTCGGAGGAAGAGGTTCAGCCAATTCCCCTTCGGAGAAGCACCGGAAGCAAAAGACCACATCCACATTGTTACCTTTTTGATCATGAGACGGGGGGGGGGGGACGAACAAGAGTCAAATGAAGATTCTAGCAGAAAGAGAGCAAGACTTTGTTTTGGCATGTAAAGCAGAGAAATAAGAAGGCTTACCTTAAATTCGATGTCGGCGAAAATCGAGAAAATGTAGAATAGTGAACAGAATGTGTAGAGATTAGGCCTACATCGTACGCAAATTTTTGTTGCATAAAAGTAGGCTCTGAGACGAAAACAGGGACGAACACCAGAGAGCAAGCAATTATTTGGAGAGAAGAGAGAAAGAACGGACCGGAGGAATGAGAAACAAGTTGGAAGTTTAGATACTCTGCCTGTAAAACAGTGAACTAGTATTATCAACCCCCACCACCTCAGAGACGAACATTTTCTTTATTGAAAGGCGAATACCATAATCAATTCCAACACAATATCTTAAATTTTCCATTCATCAAATTATGTAGCATAGTAACAATGCATATCCAAAAGTTTTGTTTTTAAGTTGTAGATAAACAATCATTTTACCTCATAATCAATAATTGGTAAATTGGTTGACGGTGGTAGAGTAATTGTTGTAACACCTCTGATAAATTCTCCAAGTTCTTGGCGTATCTTGAGTCTTCCATCACCAGACATGGACCAAAGAAGACTGTAGATAAGATATTTTGTCATATATCTTTCAAGCTGATCTTGCTATAATAAAAATGAGACAGCCATTAAAATTGATACTAAACTGTTGTAAATATATTTATCTAGGAAAAATTTTATTTTATTTTCATTTTTTTCTTTTTTAGGAAAGATTTTTAATTTTCCAATTCTCAATACATCTATATTTTACAATGAATCAAATTTTTTTAAAATAAAATTTTTAATAAAAATACTTTCAGTTTTTTGATTTGCAACAGATTTTTGATATATTATTTATAATAATTTTTACTCATAACCTGTATAATTCATAATTACAATTTTAAATAATGTAACACCTTCTCCAGCCAATCCCAATTCAACTGATTGTCTATTGGACATGTATGGTCAGTAATTACTCGAGAAAAGGCAGTTAGATGGCTTGCTTCCACTCTTACATTAAGATTCATTTTTTTGCTGGTTTGAGCAATAGGAAAGGATACATTAGAGTTCTTTGCTTTTTGTCATTTTTTTTGTTTTTTTACTACTACTTTTAAAATAAATAAACATTTATGGATGGATGTACACAACATGTTTATGGTTGTGAGTTATTTTGTTACAACTTGAGAAAAACAACAAAATGAACAAGAAATAATGACTGGTTTTCAAATAGGCAACTGCATTGATTTCCTGTCCAGACATGATGGACCATTTGTTGGAATGAGAATATGACCTAGTGTCAGTTGGGAGATGACCAGGTTTTTTCTAGGACAAGAGCTAAATAGATCAAACTTGGTAGACTCAGTCAAGCTAAAACATACTGACGATTGATGAGTTTTGGGTGATTCTGACAAGAGCTTAACATCTACATAAAAAGACTCCATTGTTTCACCCCAATGGACAGACACAGAAAGGCAACTTTGCAATTCTAACTAGCTCAGGGTTCCTGTATAAGACAGATTCATTGTAGCCTTGACCTCCAATTCTGTTTAATTGAGAGCATTGCTTTTTGCAAATGAAGCTGTAACTATTAAAATTTGTCATCCAGAAGGTTTTTTACAACAGGTCTTTTCAAGATGATTTCAGCCTTTCCATTTTATTCTGTATTCAGCCACAAGTCATCATCTAAGCTGCATCTGCAAGGTACTAGCCTAAGCTGTAATGCTACATTGGTCATAAATTTACATAGAGGTTACCTACCCATCAAACTTTCTGATTGGACAGCAGGAGTAAGAGGAGTGCCCTATGTGGGCAATACTCCTAACTATATTTACTTAGCCAAAACATACACTAATACTTCTGTATAGTTTGTAAAATCTAACCCAAGCATAACTTTTTTTCATTTGAAAAATTATTTAGAATTTAGTAATTCATTTAATTTTCAAAAGACCTAACATAATTTAGTTATCTGAAGAAATTGAAACTTAACAATCTGTATGCAATTATTGAACTTATCTAAATTGATAATATGCTATTTTTTTAAAAGATTTTTGAAATCTATTTTCCAAAATGAGATTTTTTTTACACTTTGAAAAATATTGTTCAAAAGTAATTAGAAAATGGAGGTACTAAGTAAAATAACAATTCAAATAAAGAGTGTCTTCAATTTGTGAGAAATAGCTGATGAAGCAAGGATAAACTCACCTGCATTGGAAAATCAGGATGGTTGTGATTATAGGCAAGGACATTTCGGATTCCTTGATTAATCAATGAGAAGAGAGCATTCAGAGCTCTGAGGCGAGTAAAATCCATGATGTGATCCAAGGAATGACTATATTCCATGCAACGAATAATAAGACCATCTGATGAGAAGCTTGGGGCAATGATGGCTGCAACATCTCTTTGAAGCTAAAATTTTTTTTAAAGCAAATATTATAATAAAACACTTTAAAAGTAGTTATCAAATACTACTTGTTCTGTCATTTTTCTATTTTTAAATGGAAATGTATATAAAAAAAAAAAAAAAAAAAAAAAATGTTAAAACTTGCAAAATACTTTACTGCATAAACAAGATCATTTTTATAGGAATACAGGTTTAATAAGAATTTTTAATTGTTTAAAATTATCAAATGAATCCATTAAGCCATTAGTTAATAACAATTTTACTTTTTTTTTCTAAGAAACAATTTAAAGCATTTAAATCAAGAAATGTTTTATTTGATCAATACAAGAATATGAGTGACAATTGTAGATCTTTTTGTACCTTGAAGGAGGAGCATGATCTCTGTAAGCGTTCAAAAAATGTAGTTTTATGTTAATTAAAAGAGGAAAATCCAAATACAGTTTTTTCAAATTAAATGAATGAAAGATTTTTTTTTCATTTAGCAGAAAGGCTAATCTTTCAAAACTAAGGATTCCTTCTCTCAAATCTATTTAATGGACTCATAAATCATGTAGTTACCAATTTTACAAAATTTCATCATTTATTGCCAAAAAAAAATTAGTTAAATAAAAATAAATATTTTCTCCAACATAATGATGCACTGTTTTTGTTAGAGTATACAATTAAACAGTTACTTTATTAGATACATCTTTTTACTTCTATATTTTGCACAAACATAAAAAGAATAAATGGAAATTATAGAATTTATCAATTTACCGAAGCCAGTTTGGTTGTTACTCTCATCAGCTTTTAATTATTTTAGTCTTCTATATGACATCTAGAATTGACATATTCAGACATTAGAGCAGGTTTATGGAAAATTTAGTAAATATTTATAAAAGAAAAAAACTTATAATACAAGGATCACAAATTAAAGAAATATTGTACAATGAAAAATTTTTTAAAAATATATCAAATTGAATTTTTTAAAAATGATTGCTAAATCTATTATTTTACCTGCAATGTTGGGGAAACTGTTTCATCATCTTTTTTCTTATAGCGATAATCTTCATCACCTTCTTCAACAGGAACATTGCGTAGAAGCTGTAAGTAGTTTTCAAATATCATTTCTGTAGATAAGACATCTTCACTGAACCAAACCATGCCACAACGACTGACAGTGGCAAGTGTGGCATATTTTAGGTCTTGCACTTCAAACATAATTCTCACCTATAAAAAGATAAAAGTATAAAATAAGAGTTAGACTGAATGACTAAGTTGATAGTAAAATTAATGTAAACAAAATTGCCTAATTAACAAGTTTAAAAAAAAATGTTATAAAAACAATTTAAATATGTTATACCTAAAATATCAAGCATAACAGTAATTTCTTTATTCATATTGGCATAATGGTTAGAGTGTTCGCCAATGGCCTGGGAGACCTGGGTTCAATCCCAGGTCGAGTCATACCAAAGACTCGAAAAAATGGTACTTGATGCCTCCTTGCTTAGCATTATAAGATATGGATCAAGGGTAAAGTGGAGCAATCCAGGGAAAGGAGTAGTGCCCTCTCCTGAATCTTGGTGTAGTAGATATTGTAAGGGAGCTTTCAGGTCACCCTCGACTACAGTCGCCAACTTTACTTACTACTTATGAATAAAGATGAATTAAAAGAGTTGTTTTAATTCATCTTCATAATGCGTATCACTAAGTTGGATATTTTAACATCACAGGTTACTGATCTTTTAGATCTGAAAAAAAAAAAAAAATCTTAAATGTTGGCTGAAAAATATCAACATAAGAAACCCAACACTGAAATTTAACAGCTAACTGCTTGGATTAGATGATGACAACTATTAAAAAAGAAGATTAAGTCAAGGAATCATGGTTACAAACTGTTGGAAGATAAGGAGCATATTCAAGTATAGTTTAGTGCATTATATAAGCTAGTAGAAAGGCTATCGACTTGAAAAAAAAAAAAAAAAATCTCACATATATAAGATTTTTCAGCAGTTTTAATTTTTCATTCTATGACTTCAAAAAAGTTTAGTAAAATAAGATAAAGAGGAAAAAACAAAAACAATGAAAATATCAAAAGAACTCTTCTTTTCCTTAAAATCTAGTCTTATTCATATTATATTAAAAAATAAAATTTATACTTGCAAACAACAAAGTTGTCAAGAAAGAAAATATTCTTCTACATTTTCTAGTTTTTTCCATTTTCAAAGTAAGGCCTCTCTGTGGAGCCAAAGCATTACTTAGTTTTAAAAGGAGGAGGAGGAGAAAAAAAAAGAATTTATTTCCCCAAGGAATGTTAAATGTATAAAAATCAATCTTTTGCACTTTGTATGAATAAATCAGAGGATCAAATTATTTCATATTGTTGACGAAATTTGGACTGGAAACTTCTTTAAATAAAAACTGTCCTTTAAATAAGTAGCAAAATTTCATCAAAAACACATAATTACTTGATATTTTTAGATTTTCAAAATTGGAATGTATTTTTTGCTTGAAAAGATTTAATACAAATTTCATCATACCTGCTATTAATCAAGAAGGCACTTACATTTGGGGGAATGCTGAGACGTTCCCCATTGGGCAATGTCAATAACCTGTTATCATCTAATACAGAGTTGAGATTTTCTACCCATTCAGGGTCAACATCACCATCAAAAATGATCCATTGTCGTTTCATCATCTCACCTCTTACATTGTCAATGATTCTGAAAGAAATTCAAATCAGTGAACATTGAAATTGGATTAAGTCTAGATATAAAAATAGCATAATATATATCATTCATATCTTGGACTATAGTCTTTGTTGTTATATTCACACACATACAAAGTGTTTTGGTTGAAGGTGGCAGACTAAATGATATTAGGATTAAAAATGACCTCCGAATTGTCTCAATGGAAGTGGTCTAGAGCATTGGTTAAGAGCTTCTTCTTGAAAACAATCTGGAAATAATGAATTCAATCTTTGGTCCTGAGTTCATTGGAAAGAAAAACATTACAAGAGGTAAAATAACTAAGAAAGCAAATTAATTGATACGAGGTATCTTAAAGCATGGACAACAGAATGAGAATAGTCAACCCCTGTGAACAGAATAAAAAATTTTCTACTTTCATTCCATCAATAGGTGTTCTATGCCGGAACAACTTAATTCTAGATAAAAGATATCTATTATAATGATTTGAATTTTGTATTATGTGGTCCAAGATCTCTAAAAGAAGGATAATATTTTGTTGAAATCTGTACCAAAGAATCATTAAAACTGAATTAATCCTTTCCAGAGATTTGTCAGATTTCACTGGTCAAAAATGTTTACAAACAAGTCTACTAATACCAATTGGTTTTCAAGGGGTATATGCTATATATGTTCGTTTTAAATTTTAATTTGAGTTACTTTAAAAACTAGCAAAATTTAGAAATAAAGTCAGTTTCGAAAGGATTAAAAACAAAAATATTGTTCATTTTGATAGTATTTAATATTAGGAAAATGATTTTTTAGTAGTAGTATCTTTAAGGTTATGTTTATATCTTTTATATTTTCATGTCTTGAATAAATATCATATCACAGATGACAAAGATATATGTATCAATGTTAGTTTTTTTTTAAGTTTACATGCTAATCAAGAAACTAAAAAGATAAACATTAAAAAGGGGGGGGGGAAATGAAATAATCATTTTTCCTCATATATAGTATACATATCTTTCCAGAAAATTCTTATTTTTATGAAATTCAATAACTATAATCTAATGTGGAAAAAACTTACTTTCTGAGAATGTGGGTGAAAAGACCATCAGTCCATTCTCTTGTGTTTGGATCCAGGTTACCATACAAGGCATCTTTGGATATGGACTAGCAAGAGAATAATACATTAAGACTTGTACACAAAATTATTACCATATTTCATTTTAAATTTATGCAATCAAATAATTGGCTTAGGCAATTTTACAACACCGTGATTTTTTTTAACACTTAATCCAATGGCAGTTCAGTCTTTTAAAGAATATTTTAAACATAGAAAAGTTAGAAAACAAAAACCAATATCTTTAAGTTATGATTGACTGACAGATCAATAAAAAGTGATTAAGTGGCAGCTTTAGGATCTAATTTCAGGATTGAAATAGATATTATGAAGTTTTACAATAGGAAAAAAAAAATCTAAAAATATTTTTTTGTTTCATTGATTTGCTAACAAAAACTACTTACTTTCGGATCAATAACATAAGCTACACCTTCAATTCCCTCTAATCTTTCAAGAGCTTTTAGTAGCACTCTCCAAGCAGTGGATTTTCCACTTCCACTAGGACCAACCATCATAAGACCATGATGTAATTCAGTGATTTGGTACAACTGGAGAACCTAGAAGATAAACAAATTTATACATTTTACTTATAAGCAATAGTTATCATTCAATGAAACTTAAGTTTGCAGTTCAAAATAGAATTATACAAGTGAAACAATATTGAAATACTCTATGTTAGTTTTATAATATAAAGAATAGGAGACTAAAAAGAATGTTTAAAATTATATTTAAAAAAAAAAAAAAAAAAAACAAAGACAAATTCTCAAATAAATTTTGTTAGAGGAGATGTAATCATTGTTGGTTCAGTTTAAGAAGGTTCAGATATTTCTGAAATTAGGACACTTGAGTAAAAATTATTTTTATATCATTAAAAAGGAGGAGGATTGTGAATATGAAATAAAAATTATTTGTAACCTTTTTATAAAAACATATGTGCAGTTGTTTATATTTAAAATCTATATGTGACAAAAATTGCTATGTCACAATGTAATTTAAATACTTCCTATTCTATTATATGGAGGATTAAAAACACTAATCTGAAAACTTTTCAAACCGTAGGAGCTATCAACGGTACAAATTTTAAAAAAAGTTAATATGTTTACAAATCCACGGCTATAAAGTTATAATACTCTTTAGCTTCTATATTGAATTCCAAATATCATAAAAAAACAATAGGGTGAACTAATTTTCTATCATATTCCTGTCAAAGTTAACTTAATATTTCAATAAGCTTTTGTTTGTTTACCATCATAAAAAAGAAAAAAAAATTATATTTTACAACAGCTTCAAACTATACTAAAAATTTAAAAAAAAAAAAAAAAAAAAAAAATCAAGATATTTGATAAAAGTGAAGAGAACTGGAAACCTTGATACAAACAATAAGAATATACAGCCAAGATATAGGAATGAAATTTTTGAAAAATATGCCATGCTGATAATGAAGTGGGAAAAGAGAAACAATGGAAGGAAGGAATCAGAACACTTAAAGAGAAGAAAAATTACAAGTAACTGGGAATACTGGAGGCCAACACCATTGAAACAAAAGAGATGAAGAAAAAGGAAAGAAAAAAAAAAAAAAGTACCAAAGACAATTTAAAACCAAGCTCCACAGCAGAAATTTCATCAAAGGAATATCCACCTAGTAGTTCCCCTTGTAAGATACTTGGGATCATTCTTAAACTGGACAAGGGGGGGTAGACAAATAGAGCAAAGAGCAAAGAACAAGAAAATTGATGATTATGCACAAAGAGAAGACCTAGATATGGCTAATAATGTCATAAGGACCAATTTAATCAAAAATTGATAATAGACAAAAGAATAGCAAATGTAGGCTATGTGGAGACAGAGATGAAATGGTTAAGCAAATTAGCACAAAAGGAGTACAAAACTAGGCATTATTGAGTGGGAAAGGCGATCTCCTGGGAATTCTACAATGCAAATTCGACCCTACTACCAAATGGCATATGCACAAACCAGAATCCATCCAAGAGAATTAGATACATAAGATTCTTGGGGAATTTGAGGTGGAAATATCTTCTAATCCCAGCCAGAAGACAAAACCTCATGTTAAGGAAAAAAAAGAACTTGCCATCTATTGGGTTTTGCGATTCCAGTAAACCACAGAGTGAAAATGAAAGAAAGTAAAAAATACTTAGACCTTGTAAGAGAACACAAAAGCTGTGGAACATGAGGGTGACAGTCCGCAAGGTTTGATAAAAAGACTGGAGGAATTGGAAATCAGAAGAATCAAGACCAACCAGGCCACAGTATTAAGATCAGCTAGAATATTCTGAGGAGTCATGGATACATAAGGAGACTTGCTGTCAGAGTCCAGTGAAAGACCACCAGCTAATGTTGGAGTGAAAAATTCAAAGAATGAAAAGTTTTCAAGAAAAGTTAAATTGAAAAAAAATTTAGTAGAGAAAATTTAAAAGATTTAAGAATGCTTTTACATTGTCTCTATAGAACCGATGATGGGAAGGAATAGGTTTAAACAAGGGAGATAAGTTTTATGACACATGTTGGCTTCCTAAATGCTAAAATGCAATCTGTAATAAAAAAATTTTTAATTTAAAATTTTCTTTTAAGAAGCAAGCAGAATTTTAAGTATATATAACATTATAGAAACACCATTATTTCATGAAAACATTTAAAGTCAAAATATTTTAAAATTCTTTAAATTAATATTTTTTCATTAAAAAAAAAAAAAAGTAAATTTACAATATAATACCACAAATAAAATAATTATAAATAAAAATGATTAGTTATTTAGCTTAAACTGAATTGTTGATTTTCACAATAAGATCACTTTTTAAATAAAAAACCAGGTTCTAGTAAAAAAATAAAAATAAAAAAAAATAAAGAATGTAATTTATTTTAAAAGTAACTTTTTCATAAATAAAATCACATTTAAAATAAAAGTAAAAAAAATTCATTGAATTAGTTGAATTTTAGTATATTTTTTAAATTGTAAATTTCAAATGCACTTTATCAACTATTGACAGAGACTAGAGTAGAATAGAAAATACTGTGGGTGAGGAGAATAGTCCAAACTAACCACATACAATGAGGAAAAAGTTTATACAAAATGTATTTATGCAGCTAAATTATTTTTTTTTTGCAAATACATTGTTTTCTTTTTTCAAGAAACACACAACCATTGAAAGTTAAATGTGAAAAAAAAAAAAAAAGTAAGCTATTCAAAAAAAAAAAAAAAATTATTAAAGTGATAATTATGACAACTGTAAAATGAAATCCATCTTGAAGTTACATTCCATAAAGGATAGAGGAGTTCCAATAAAATGGAAAGATAGAAATTGCATTGTGCATAATTATTTTACTTCAAGACAACTCATTTAGTAACAATTCCCTGGCATATTAAGGTAGAATATTCTCCATGACAGTTATTTTCCTCAAATTTTCTGATTTTGTGCAATAGTTAAGTGCAGGTAATAACATCATTTTATGACGCATTTATTTTTTATATTTTTGTTCAAGAGTATATTGTTTCAAAATCAGTGGCTCAGCTTCAAAAAGGTTAAAGAGTTTATAATTTACAAGAAAATCTTTAAGAGAAAATAGTGCCATATTCTAGTACTAAAGTTTTTCCTTTAAATGATAGGTTAAACAAGTTAGGTTATGAAGATTAGATTTGATATTGAAAACAATCTTGTACTTATAAAATCAGTAACAGGAGATAAATCTTATGTATATCTTACTATAACAAATATTAACAAAGTGAAATCTAATAGAAATATTGGTATAATTTCAAATATTTGATGAAAGAAAAAAGAAAAATAGATTACTTTTTCAACCCATTGTACACCTTGTTCGTCGCCTTCACCATATGTAAGAAACATCTCTTGGCAGACTCTACGGATTTCTGCTCTGAGAGCATCCATCTGTGCAGGTGTGTATGAGACACCAGGAAAAACATCAGACAACAGGCTGTAAAGTAATGGGATATCCTCAGCTACTAATTTTGGAACCATGGTTTCCATCACACTCTGGATCAAGATCTATAACCAGAAAAAAATTATCATTGACTTTCAAAAGAAAAATGTGTAATTAATAATTGTGAAACAATGCACATGTAATTAAATGGTGGAAATGTAACATATATATATATATATATATATATATATTATTGCATAAGACACCCAAAATCTATCATTTTTATTACCTGTTCATAAATACTATACCACAATAAAAATGTGGTATGATTTTAATCATCATCACTCAACCCCCCCCCAAAAAAAACATTTCATATTCAAATCAAAATAAAATTCTAGCTACCATTAAATTAGAAAAAAAATCTGATTGCAACAATCAATTTCCACCTCTTTCAGCCATTTTACTCTTCTCACACTCTCTTGCTTTGTCCCACTCCTTCCCACCAACAGACAATATGTAAAGATGTATGCCAGTACATATACAAACATACTAACATTTAATGATACACAAACTTACGCACACACAAATAACACCCACTTTTCAAAGAAAAATTAACCATATTAATTGTTTTTTCTGCTTTTTTTTAAGAGCTTCACTCTGTCTGATGATTGCTGATTGCATGAAACCCAGTCACTATCAGTACCATGAGTTTTGAATATGTTACAGTCATTAAATAGTTTTAGATAATTGCTTCTACAACTTTTGAGATTCATAAATAGCTTGAATATAAGTTTGGATAGACTCTCAAAAGAAAACTCAGCAATACAAATTGTTTTATAAACTATCTTAGCTTTAAGGAAATCAAATCAATAAGCATATTAATATTTTTGTCACCTCTTGTTCTGGTAGGTTTTCAGCAAGTAATCCATCTTGAACAACATCATTACATTCCTTGGCTCCTTCTTGTAATTTCATGATTCGTTCTCGTTTGACATTTCCAGCGCTTACCAAGACACTCTTCAAGGCTCGCAGCCCAAAATCATAATGAGACTGAGGTGATAGCTGTTCATCACATAACCTGTCAAAAAGCAAGCAGGACAATTTGTAAGCAATGAATTCAGAACATTATCATTAGTTTATAAAGCACTAATTTTCAATGGAATCAAATTAAAAAGATCCTAGTCTAAGATAACATTTACTATAAAGGCATACTTACTAAAATAGCTTTTCAAAATTCAAATTTACAATGTCTAAGAAAAAAAAAATGTAAGGAAACAATTTTTCAATGGACCTAAGATAAACATTTTCTTTATCACAGAAGTGATTTTAGGATGAAAGAAAAGGCTTGAAAAAGCAAAAATGAAATTTTAAGCTGATCACCTTTGGTTGATACATATACATATGTATAGATAAACTGATAAGTCTCTGCAGTTTTTCATTGCATTCAGATATATTCAGTCAAAAAAGACGAGTAGATTCTAAAGATTAATAAATCAACTGTCTTAATGTAAAAACAATGCAAGATAGATTTCCAATGTAATGGGCTTGCAAG
Source organism: Sepioteuthis lessoniana (assembly GCA_963585895.1). Classification (NCBI taxonomy): domain Eukaryota; kingdom Metazoa; phylum Mollusca; class Cephalopoda; order Myopsida; family Loliginidae; genus Sepioteuthis; species Sepioteuthis lessoniana. Next base: position 55,233,895 of record OY757918.1, read on the forward strand.
TTCTATCAAAATAAGGAGTCATTAAAACATCCAGTAAAATTAATTTAACTATTAATTTCACAGAATGAGATAGTGGTTTGTTTTTTTTATTTTAATGGTACATCAACCTTCATACAGAATTAGAAGACAAGATATTACAATTTAAAGGAGCTGGCTTCGTATCGTAAAATATTTTAAAAGGAATAATCTCAGGGAAAAAAAATGTCAATGAGTTTTATGATAGTAAAACAAAATTTAGTAGCAGTGAATCTTGATTCTCCCGATGATTAAAATATAAAGGGAGTAAGTCAGTTCAGCATATCCAGTATTTTACATGCAGCCATATCATATATTAATATATTCAACTGGTTAAACAGTGAAATTCAGCAACTTTTACTTACAGGGAGTTTGATTTACAAGTGTAAGTATTTAAATTTACAAAAAATATCTGTAAACTAAAGCTTTGCCCTTTTTTGGCCATATTTCAATGAAACTTTTAGGAATTGGAAGGGTCATCCTCAAAAAGGTTTTATTTGATTTTTTACTCCCTAAAATGAAACTACTATCAATAAAATGTCAAGTAACCTCTCGGTAAAACTAATTTTATTTTGTTAACTAAGTCTTCAGACTTTTAAAGATGAATAGTTAGTAATTGCTTTGACTCTTGTTCTTTGGTAAAGGGCTTTACCGATTCCAGATGTAATGGGTTATATGGAATATTAGGTTTGTGAGCTTTTGGTAGTCCATATATTTTTGGTATCCTAGGGTGGTATTCAATAAGTGATGACCAGGTTTTCTTTTATTAAGTCATCACTTATTGAATACCACCCAAGGATACCAAAAATATATGGACTACCAAAAACCCACAAACCTGATACAGAAAACCAACTGCAAATAAAAATATTCATATCTTATATTAGATTATAGGTGAAGATTTTAATGGTTAGATGAATGTTGGTATATAAAAGGCAGATGAAAAGATGATGGATTATTACATAAAATTAGCTATCCACAGATGTGTGAACATGTTAAATTGTATTTAGTCCTGTGTGTATATATGCTATTCATCTGTCTATTTATATCAGTATACTAGCCAACTAATTTTAAATTGATATCTAACAGAAAAGAATGATTGACTAATAATTTGTAGACTTACTTGAAGAATGGTACAATTTTTGTAGCCAGTTTCTCTGCCATGCGAAATCCCTGAGAATACAGCATCACCTGGGCAATGAGTTGCCTATCAGGTTTAGTCATAGCTAAGCTACGAAATAGTTTTTTCAAGTTGTCAGGTAGATTGGATCTTCCAGCATAACCAGGATTCATAGTAATGAAAATAGCCATATCTGGATTAACTCTTACTTGTTTGCCAATCAATTCAACACACAATTGGGTATCTAAAGCAAAAGAGAAAGACATTTGAAATTTTACATGGCTTAATACTGATTGAAAATTAAGAATCTTTTTTACAATGTTTGCAGGTTATGAATTGAATTACCATGACCAGAGAATCTGGTGACACTCACGTACGACATACAAAAACACTGGACAGCTGTTTCGACCTTATTAGGTCTCATCAGCAGTGTATACTGTGATCTAGACACTGTCACTCCAGAGCCACATCTTCCCAAGAGGATTAAAAATATGCATCCACGTAATTATTATGACCTCAAGAGCAAGGATATAGATCTACACGTGTCCTTTGTAAAAAGTACGGATGTAACTTGCAAGACACATCCAGGTTAATTGGCCGTGCAATTACCATGACTAGTTTATTTGGCATCACTTGTGTACAATATGAACTGGTGGCTCAGTTGTAGAGTATCGGCTCTGCAATCTGTGGTCACTGGTTTGATCTCCAGTGGTGTAGATCATGGTATATACTGCTGATGAGAACTAATAAGGTCGAAACAGCTGTCCAGTGTTTCTGTGTGTCATGCATAAGTGTTCGCCGGATTTTCTGGTCATGGTAATTCAATTCACAATATAATTCCTTTACTTATAGAAAATGTAGATGTTTGTAGGTTGTTTATCCAAAATAAAAGAACACAGTTGCTTAAATATCTTTAACATAGAAATTAGTGATAAAAAGAATTTTTCAAACATCTTGAAATCTATGCATCAAAAATCTGATCCTATGTCTAAATGTTTTTTTTTAAATCAATGATTTGGTTTGTTTTTTTTGATTATATAGCATATCAACCATAGTAGGTTATTTAATGCCAAATCCTTTTTATACATATATATTAAATATGATTTGTTTTACAGCATATCAACCTCAGTCATTTAATGCCAAATCAAGTTTTAAAAAAGGGGAAATGAAAAGGTCTGTTATCTTGGAATTTATTAGTAAAAAGAGTCTGGTTTTTATCAAAAGTTTATTTGTAGTGAATCATCTTGTTGTAAAAAGATTGGGGGGAGGGGAGGGAACAGCTTGTTGAAAGGATCAAATTTTGTTGAAGTATTTCTTGTAGGGGAACAGTTTGTAGGAGAAATTTGGTCTAGTTGAAATTTCTTTTAGATTTTTCCATATATATTTATCACTTTTAGAAATGACATTACATTTTTTTATTTCAATATTTTGGAACAGATCCTTCCTGTCATTTGCACTATAAAAGGTTTCTCTTATATGGGCCAGGTCAGTACATTCGATGAGAATGTGTTTCACAGTGTATTTGGTCTGGCATGCATGACATGATGGTTGCTGCTTTACTTCATGTTGTCCTTCTATGACCTATACGAACCCTAGACAATATGATTACCTCTTTTCGTTTTTTCTGCTGCTTTATTTCCATTCCTCCAATGTGGGTTTAATTTCTAAGTAATTTATTATGCTTATTGCTGTTCCAACATTGTTGTCTTTGTTGTAGTATGTATTTATTTATCTTCATTTTAAAATCTGTAGATGGTATTTTAAACTTTTTTCAGTGGTTATGTTTAGAGTAGACTGGGTTGCTTTATCTGCTTGGTCGTTTCCACCGATACCCATATGAATTGGGACCCAACATATCTGTACATTATCATTTGATATATTTTCTAATTTGCATTGAATTTTTATTTTTAATGAATTATCAAATTTCCTGTTTTGTAATGATTCCAACACTGGTAGTGAATCAGAAAAGATAATGAATTAGTTGATTCTGAGATGAGGTCAAGAGCCATGTTGGTTGTGTAAGCTTCAGCACTAAATATAGAGGTGTCAATTGGGAGATGCTTTTTAAATATTTTCCCTTTATGTACTGCAGAACATCTTGTTATTTTCTCCAGTTTAGATACATCCATGAATATGTGCAAGTGTTTAGGATATTTCTACTTAACTTTTTCTAATTTCTCTAGGAAAATTAGTGGGCGAGTTTTGTTTTGTAGAATTTACGGAGTGTAAAGTTTATGATTGGTTCCTTATGGTCCAAGGTTGAATATTTGGAATGAGTGTCTTATGTATTTCTGTCAAATCCATGTCTACTTCTCCGATGATTGTTTCCATCTGGAGGCCAAAGGGTTTTATGGCTTTTTTGTTCTTTCGGAATAGTTCTTTGGGATAAAAAATATTGTGTGCAGGATTTTTTGGGTAAGACTTTAATTTGATGTAGTAGTGGAGGGCCAGTTTGTGGCTTCTAATATTTGCAGGTGCTTCATTAGCCTCAGCATATGGGCTCTCGGATGGAGATGGCTCCAAATACTGGCCTCCATGGTAGATCAGGTCAAGTGTTTTTACATAGCTCTTTCTAGCTGATCAGTATATGAAATTACCATAATAGAGTTTTGATCAAATTAATAATCTATATAATAGCAATAGAGTTTTTTGATCAGCTCCCCATTCTTTGTGGGCTACCACATGCAGTAGTTGCAGCATTTTGTTACATTTAGTTTTTAGGTATTCCAAGTGGGGAATGAATGTTAGTTTTTTTGTCAATTATCCTGAAAAATTTGTATTCATCTACAACTAGGATCTCTGAACCATCAGGTTTCAGGCTAGGTTCATTATGTAGTTTTTTTCTTGTGACAAAAATGGACACATTTTGTTTTTGTTTTAGAGAACTTAAAGCCATTTACTTTTGCCTATCTAATTTTCTTTAGTCTGTTGCAGTTGATTACATTGTTTATTTTTATGTTGAAGAGGATTGCAGACAATATACTGCCCTATGGGATACCCTCTTCCTGATTTTTCACATCTGAAAGTGTGGAGTCAATGTGCACTGAATTTTCTCTTAGATAGGAAGCCATCAACAAATTGTGGCAATCTGCCCTTTATTTCTAGGTCATGCAAGTCCTTCATTACTCCGTATTTCTATGTCATATCATAAGCTTTTTCTGGATCGAAAAATATAGCTATAAAGGTGTTCATTTTTAATGAAAGCTTCCCTAATATTTGTTTTGAGGCATATTAAATGGTCTATTGTGTAATTTTTACTTCGGAATCCACATTGTAAGTTGGCGATAAGGTTGTTCAATTCCAAATAAGCCTGTTTATTATTCTTTCCATTGTCTTGCATGAGCAACTGGTCAAGGAGTTAGGTCTGTAGTTTTGAGGATCCAGACTGTCTTTTTTTGGTTTGGGGATTGGTACCATTGTGGTTTGTCTCCATAAGTTTGGGAAATTTTCTTCTGTTTATATTTTGTTAAAGATTTTTAAAAGAAATTTTAATGATTCTTCCAGAGTTTCTTTAAGAATTCATAATGGATTTTGTCTAGGCCTGCAGCCGAGTTATGTGATTTTTCTTTTTTTTTAATGGAGTCTTTCAAATTTTCTTAGTGTTGAATTATGATACTCTTCTAGGTTTTCTGATTTGAAGTTTAGTTTCAGAAACTTTCTGCATCTTTTTTAATGGTTATAAATCTTTTACCATTTTGTTTTGATGAGTTTTTAAAGAAAGTTTCAGCAATAAGCTTTGTTATAGTTTTTTTTTATCAGTTATTATGGAGTTATCTTTTGAGAGGCGTTTCATTGGTATTGTTTGTTGTTTACCTGTGATTTTCCTGATTATTTCCCCTGATTACCTTTGGTTTAGTTGAGTAAGTTAATTTGTTGACAATTTTGCCAGCATTCTCTTTTTGCTGCTTTTGCTGATTCACTATCAGTGTTGGAATCATTACAAAACAGGAAATTTGATAATTCATTAAAAATAAAAATTCATTTATATTCTATCAGATTGAATGCTGTTGGTTCTCTTTGAAATTTTTTTAGAGCTACTTATCACAATTTGATTTTTTCTTGGGATGTTGTTAAACTAGGGTCTGTTTCACTTATTTAGTGTTGCAGTCTTGGGAATACAGTCTATTGTAAGGGAATTCAGCATTCTAGTGAAATATTCTATTGTGTCATTGTTTGGTTCTTAGTTTTTCTTTGCTTTTTTCTTCAAATTTTTCCCAGTTAGCTTTGTCTACTTTCAAACGGGGTCTTTTTTTTCAGTAGGTCTTGTGTTGTTTAGAAGAATTGGGAAGTGATCACTACCACAAGTAACTTTGTGTACTAGCCAAAAGAAGATAATATAGATAGATGGGTCACATATGGTTAAGTCGATAGCAAAGGTATTTTCTCTAGATGGGTTTATGTATGTTTGCATGCCTGTATTGAGTAGGCATAGATTGTTTTCATATATGATCTTTCCTAAGATTTTACTTTTTTTGTTTATTTCTTTGCGTCCCCATGTGATATTTTGACTGTTAAAGTAAGTAAAGTTACGATCATAGTCAAGGGTGACCCTAAGGCTCCCTTTTTCAATAGATACTACACCAAGGTGTAAGGGAGGGCACTACTACATTCCCTGGATTGCTCCACTTTACTCTTGATCCGTACCTTATAATGCTGAGTGTTGAGCAAGGAGGAATCAAGTACCATTTTTTGAGTCTTTGGTTAGACACGACCTGGGATTGAACCCCAGTCTGCTGGGCCTTTGGCAAACACAAACGGCTAGACCTAGTGACTGTTAAAGTCACCTATTAAGATGAATGGCCCAGGGAGCTGCTGCAACAGTTGATCCAGTTTGGTGTCAACAGACTGATCATAGGGTTGTATGTATATAGAGCATTCTGTGTTGAGGGATCTTGTTATTAATCAGAATGAATGTACCACTCAAGGCTCTATCTGTATTGTTATTTATATAACTATACGAGGTAAAATTACAGATGGTAACACTGTCATTCTCTTTCAGGAAAGTCTTCTGTAGACATATCATCATTGGACATAAGCTCCCAATTTAAAACAGTGGTTCATTTAGGTTTAGTTTCATACCTATGTTCCATTGGAGGATTTTATTAGCCATTGTTCAGGCATAAGAATGTGTGGTTTTTCATGTTTGTTCTATCAGTGCTTTTTGGGAGGGTTTTTTGAAAGTGTATGATGTTAGGATTTTGTTCAGCCATTAATAATGGCAGTTCATTATAGTTTAATTTATGGTTACAGCAGTTCCCTTGTATTTTCTTACAGGAATTTGGTATTTGAATTTCTCTGAGGGAACCTTGTTTTGATTCTTTTTGGGGGAGGGGGAATTTTTTTTTGGGGGGGGGGGGTAGATATGGGGTCTCATCGTCAGTTTTCATTTTTTCCAGGGCCTCAAATCTGTTTTTGTTGGAGTAGTTCTCATTTTCAAGGTTGATCTTGATCTATTTTTTCTAGTTTTGATAGAGGCCACTTCAAAGGAGAGGACATAGGCTTCTAATTAAAAGCAATAGTTCATTTAGGATTGGTTTCATATCTCTTATGTTCCATTGAGTTCTCCTTGTTTGATTTTGTTTGTGTCTCTTGGTTTTGTGAATCTTTGGTGTTTGAGTTTTCTTTGGAGAGTTGTTTGTTTTCAGTAACTTTTTATTATAGTTTTCATTTCTTAGATTAGATTTCTCATCTCATTTATAAGTTGGGTAATCACTTCTAGTTTTATTCCGGTTTAGTTTTTGTAAGTTTGGTGTCCTTGTTGGTTTGTGTTTGACATTTCAGTGTATTCTACTGCTTCTATTATTTTCCTTGCTTCTTGGAAAGTAATGCTTTTGATGTATTTCATTTTGGATATATCTTTTTCTCTTTTCCAGACTTCACAATCTTTGGAATTTGTGGGGTGATTTCTTTGGCAGTTCGTGCAAAATGCCTTCTTTTGACAGTGCGTGTTTTGTGTTGCTTTCGCCACATCTTCTGCATATTGGGGGTCTAGTGCATCTGTCTTGATGTCTAAACTTCTGGCGATTGAAACATTTAAGGGAGTTCAGTATATATGTTTCGCCATTTATTTTTTATATATCCTACCTTAATTTCGTGAGGGGGTTTTGGGGTATAAAAATTTAATATGTAAGTGTTTGTATTTATGGTTTCTCCATTTTCTTTTTTAATGCTTATTCTATTAACATCTGTTACATTTTATTTCATCTAGTGTGCACAGTGATAATTCTGAACTCTTCACTACACCTCAGGATGAATTTAAAGATTGGTGGCGGTGGGTTTTAATCTTAATGTTGTTGAAAGTTTCACATTTTTGGATTTCTTCCACTTGTGTTTTTTTAACTTCAATTAGTATTGTTCCATTTGTTATTTTTTGATTGTTGTTGGTTTTATTTCTTTGGAAAGAATTTGTTCAATTTTGAAGGGGGATAGTTTGGTTGTAGGTATATCTTCAATTGATTGGTTTACCATATAAGTAGGGATGTTTTGATAAATAATTTCAGGCTAACTCTCAGGGCCTTCAAAGTGGATTTATTCATAATCATTTGTAGAAATTTTATGAGTTTCATCGACTATACTTCCCAGCCACCACAGAGCCCCAATACAGGATATATGATTTGTTTCATTTTTGTTTTGTTTTACAGCATATCAACCACAAAGGGTCATTTAATGCCAGCTGAGTTTTTGAAGTAAATTGATGGTATTTCATTTTTTGATTATATTTTTGGTATATTTTGTGGAAAAAAAAATTTTTTTTTTTTTAAATAAATAAAATATTTCTTTAAACACTTTTTTTTAATATACATTTTTGTTTGAACATTTATTATAAATATTTTTATTTTTATTTTTATTTTTTTTGGGGGGGGAGAAGTTGTTTTTATTTAATTTTGCTGTATAGGTGAACTTCCTTTAAGTATCCAAATAAGTTTTTTGGGTTTAGTTGATAGAAAATTTGTTTTAAGTTTGTTGTTTGGTAATATTTTTGTCGTGTCAGTTTTAAGTTGATGCATTCTGTTAACATGTTTAATAGTATACGGTTTTTGGCATGGTATGCAATATGGGGCCTTTTTTTTTTTTTTTTGAGGAGGTATGAATGGGTAATGTGTGAGTGTACTATTCTTAATCTTGATAATATTATTTCTTCTTTTCTAGATATTTTGGTTTGATTTTTTTGTGATTTTCCTATTTCATGTAGTTTATTGTTCTGGAAGTTATCCCAGTAATTCTGCCATTTTTGTTTTGTATAAATGTTTTTGGTTCTTTTTAAGTCTGTAAAAGGGATTTTGAAGTGTGTGTGTCGAGTGGATTGTTCTGTTCTGTTTTTGCTGCTGAGTCCACCATTTCATTTCCCTAAATTCCAATGTGACTTGGTATCCAGGATAATATTTTTTTTTTTTTTGGTTACACATTAATTTGGTAAGCAATTCAGCTATTAGTAGGTTGTTAAATTTTTTTTCCTTGATTGCTACTATGGCAGATTGGGAGTCAGAAAATACTATGTGTTTAGTGTCCCTGCTCTTGGTGATCAGGTCAAGAGCCAGATTTGTTGCGTAGACCTCAGCACTGAAAATTGAGGTTTCTCTTGAGAGAAGTTTTTAATTTGAATTTTTCTATTAATCATTGTTTTGTGAAGATATGAATGTAGTTGGGATATTTTTCTTAGATTTTTTGGAATTTTTCTTGGAAAGTTATTGGGTGGGTGGCTTTTTTGTTGTATTTACAGAGACTCAAGTCTGTTTTGGGGGTTATGATTTTCCACGGGGTTTTTTGAATAAAGTTGTTTCGTGAATATTAGTTATTGGTAAGGCTGCTTCCTTATAGATAGGTTCCATTCTGAGTCCAAAAGTTTTGATTGAATTTTCGTTTTTTTTGAAAAGATCTTTATATTTGGGATAAAAGGTGCTGTTGTGTGCAGGATTGTTGAGGTCGGCCTTTAATTTTGTGTAGTATTTTAGTGCCAAGTTGTTGCATCTGAGCTTGGGGGGGGGTCATTTGCTTCAGCATATAGGCTTTCTACTGGAGTTGTTTTGAAAGCACCTAGTGCCAGTCTTAGTTCAATGTGATGAATAGGGTTTAATGATTTTAAGTCGGATTTTCTTGCAGATTGATAAATAAAGCAACTATAATTTATTTTGGATCGAATTAAGGATCGGTATAATTTTAATAAAGTGTTTTTGTCAGCTCCCCAATTTGTATGGGCTATAACACAAAGGAGTTGTAATGCTTTATTGCATTTTGTTTTTATGTAGTTAATGTGTGGAATGAAGTTAAGTTTTTTTGTCAAATATGAGTCCGAGATGTTTATGCTGGTCTACAAATGGGATATTTTCTTTTTCGATAGTAAGTGTTGGATTGTTGTGAAGTTTTCCTTGGTTACAGAAGTGGATGCATTTTGTTTTAGTTTTTGAGAATTTGAAGCCATTTTCTGTAGCCCATTTGCTGATTTTATTGATGTGTTGTAGTATTCTTTCAAGAGTAGGGATATATTTTAATTTATAGCTGATTGAGCCGTCATCAACATATAAAGATTCATATATGTCAGGTGAGAGTTCTTTTATTATATTGTTTATTTTGATCTTGAAAAGAGTGGTTGACAAAATGCTGCCTTGTGGCACACCTTCCTCTTGGGTTTTTAAATCGGATAGAGTGGATCCAATGCGTACTTGGAAGGTTCTACCTGTTAAAAAATTCTTAATAAATTTTGGTAATTTGCCTCTTAGTTTAAGATCATATAGGTCTTTTATGATACCAAATTTCCATGTGGTGTCATAAGCTTTTTCTAAGTCAAAGAAGATGGTTATATGTTCTTTTTTTTATGAAGCCTTCTCTTATATAATTTTCGAGGTTTGTTATGTGGTCTATGCAACCTCGTTTTTTTTTGTAGCCACATTGTTTATTTGATATTAGGTTATTGGTTTCTAAATACCAGGCTAGACGGTGATTATTCTTTCTAAGGTTTTGCATAAGCAGCTGGTGAGTGCTATTGGATGATAGTTTTCAGAGTATGAAGTATTTTTCCCTGGTTTTGGTATGGGGATTATCAGAGCTTGTTTCCAAGATTTAGGGAATTGTTTTCCTGTCCAAATGTTATTGTATGTTTCAAGTAGGAGTTCTAAGGATTTTTGAGGAATTTGTTTTAGGAAGCTGTAGTGAACTTCATCAGGTCCTACTGCTGAATTGTGAGATTTTTCAATGCCAGTTTTTAATTCTGTCATTGAGAAGTTCTCATTGTATACTTCTTGATTTTTTGAATCAAGATTTATTTTGTATTTTTCTTTGTTTTTTTTTATACTTTGAAATTGTTTGCTGTAGTGTTTAGATGAGGAATTGTCTGAGAATATTTCAGCTAATTTGTAGGCTATCGCTTTTTTTTCTGTTATTTTGCTGTTTTTTGTGAAAAGGTGTTTAATTGGGAGAGGATTATGTTTCCTGGAGATTTTTCTAACCATTTTGCACATTGTTTTTGGTTTAGTGGAGGTATTAATTTTATTTATATACTCCTGCCAGCATTTCTTTTTTGTTTCTTTTATTGTTTTGTGAACTTTTTCTCTTTTGTTTATAGTCAATGCAATTTTTGGTGGTAGGTTCTTTTTTGAATTTTCTTAAAGCTGCCTTTCTTTGTTGGATTGCTTTTTTGCATTCTGCATTAAACCAAGGTTTTTTTTTTTTGTTAGGGATACAGTTTTTGGGGATACATGTGTTGCATTTTGACCTTTGACCCGGCCAAACTTGCCATTCCAAAGTGATGCACCGGAAGGAAGTGACACATTCCAATGGCAGTTATGAGAGGAAATCGCGTAGGCGTGCTTGGCTGACAAAATGGGACAAGGTAAAAAATCCCATGGTACACTCATAGACTGATACACTGGAAGAGAGTGACCTCTGAACTGCATGACAGTTATTTCCGCTTGATGACGATCAAACATGCCATTCCAAAGACTGAGTGGGCGTTGAACTATTATATAACTGTCAAGACAGGAAGTCAGACAGTTTGAGTAAGAGACGAGATGTGGTAGGGAAAGCCACACCAGGCCGAAGGGGTCCTCGGGGCCCCTGATTGAGTTGGGGTCCAGAGAAGTTGCTGATAAGATGTGATAGGGAAAGCCACTCCCGGCCGAAGGGGCCCTTGGGGCCCCCAGTAGTTTTGGAGACCCGTTGGTGACAAAATGTGGTAGAGAAAGCCAGCACTCAGCAGAAAGCTAAGCCCCTGGGCCTCCAGTTGAGCAGCCCGGGAGAACGAGAAAGACAACACTGACAGCCATAAGAGTGGGGGTCAATATATTGCAGTTCTGTTTGGTCTCCAGTTCCCTCTTACAGTAAAACTCTGAGTAACCCTTTTCGAACCCTTATAATAAAGTGAGAGGTACATATTTTTCTAAAGAAGTCTTCGCTCGTCCTTTATCATTGTCGTTGTGATTCATTCTGCATGTATATGCATGTGTATATAAGCATATTTATTATGTGAGTATATAACACATGCTTCAGCTATAGTGATTAGAGTTTTTGTGAATTTTTCTATTGTATGGATTTTTCCTTTCATGAGTTGTATTGAGCAGAGTTGGCGGAATTTTTCCCAGTTTGCTTTATTTGTGTTCCATCTAGGAGTGATTATATTATTTTGGATGATAATTGGATAATAATCGCTTCCACATACATCGTCGCAGGTGTTCCATGTATATTCCATGAAGCTGGATGGGTCACACAAGGTAAGGTCAATGGAACTTGGTGATCCATTTGTTGGATTTATATGTGTGGGCTCTTTTTGATTGAGGAGGCATAGATTTTGATAATTTATTAGTTGTCCAATTTTGCTTCCTTTTGTGTCTTTTTGTTAGCTTCCCCATAAGGTGTTATGACTATTGAAGTCACCTAAGAGGACAAAGGGTTTAGTGAGCCGTTTAGTTAGATTTTTTAGTTCGGTTTCATTGATTTGTTCATGTGGAGGTATATATACATAGCAGATTGTGATGGTTTTATGTAGCCTGACTTGTGTTGCAACTGCTTGCAGTTTTGACTTTATAGGAAATTGGCTTTGAGGCATATCATTTCTTACAAGAATCGATGTGCCTCCGTTGGCACGATGTCCTGTATTATGGATGTAGTGGTACTGTTCGTAATTTAGAGTTTTCAGGTTGTGGTTTTCTTTTAGGAATGTTTCCTGAAGGCAGATAGTGACAGGATTTAAAAGAGATATCAGTATAAGTAGTTCACTGAAGTTTGGTTTAATACCATGGCAGTTCCATTGAATAATATTGTGTTTTGGATGAACTAGTTTGTTTGCTGTTGGTGTACATTTGTGTTATGATTTCTGCTGGTGGAGGGGTTTTGAACTTTGGTACTTACTGTTTCACTGAATGATTTTATTTGTTTTGTATGTTTGTTTTGGACCCATTGTAGTTCCTTGTAGAAATGTTTTGTGAGTCATGTTTGGTTTGTGGACTGGTTGTGGTTGGTGGGTATAGTGTTTTGGTACTCCATCCTATCCAAGGGTGGGAGTGGGGTACTTTCGGTTATATTTTTGTAATTTTCACATTGTTTCATTTTTCCTGGGGATGATTTTATTTTGCTTTTAGTTCTGTTTTTGGAGGTAGATTGTTGACTTGATTTGCTCCTTTTTTGGTTTGATGGTTCTTTTTGGTTTGCATTTTCTATAAGGTAGGTTTTATTTAAAGGTTTGGTTATGGTCTTCTTTTGCATTTGGTTTTGTTCTGTTTCAGCAAGGGATGTGGTTCTATTCTGTGTGGACAAATTGAAGTAAATTCTTTACTCAGGTTTTTGGGGTTTGGTTGGTTTTTATTAGGGTTTTTGTGTGGAGAGATGGTTCTTATTTCTTCTCTTGGAGGTTGCTTAGAGGGATTGATTTCAATGTATTTTGATGTTTTTCCAGTTTATGTTCAGGGTTTGTACTGTTGGAGAAATAAAACCCATACTCTTAAAACGAGTATGGGTTTTATTTCTTGGATGAATTCCGGCCAGTCTTTAGGTCCTAGTTGGAGTAGCTTGGAGATTAGTTCTTGGTAGTTGTTTTCTTTTTTACTCTGTTTTTGGGTTGTTTTGGGAGATTTGGGAATAGGTTTAGTTTTTTTAAGTAGCCTTCAACTATTTTCCGGGCTTCTGGATAGGGAATGTTTCTTGTGTGTTTTATGAGTAAGATTTCTTTTTCTTTTTTTCCAGGCTGGGCATGATCTAGTATAGGATGGATGGTTTTCACCACAGTTGGCACATCTGTTCTCGAGATTGCAGTTGATGGTGATATGGTATGGTTTGGTTCTCTATCTCTCTCTCCACATTTACCACATATAGCATGTCTATTGCATACACTCCAATGATGGTCAAATTTTTGGCATTTAAAACTTTGGAGTGGATTTGGGATATATTGTTCAATTTTTTTCATTGATGTAGCCGATTTTTTTATTTCTTTCAGAGTTGTAGGCGAGTTGAAGGTTAATATATAAGTGTTTGAATTGTTTGGTTTTCTTTTTTGATGGCAATTCTTTTTATATCAGTTACACCTTGGTTTTTTAGTTCGGCTAATATTTCTTCTCTTGAACATTGGGAGAGTTCTCTATTTCTTATAACTCCTTTAGAGGAGTTTAGGGTTTTATGGGGGGTATGTTTTAATTTTTAAGGTGTGAAATGTTTTCATATTTAGTAAGTTTGTATGTTTTTGATTTTCAGTTTCAATCATTATTGTTCCATTTAAGTTCTTAACTGATTTTGGACTGATATTTGTAGAGATTATTTTCTGTATGAGGAATGGAGATAGTGGGGTATCTTCAAGTGACTCTAATATGATGAATTTTGGAAACGGAGGTTCAGGCTGTATTCTTTCTTCAGAGTTATCCAACTCTATGTAAGGTTGTTTGAGGTTTTTTGGTTTTTGCTTGGGTTGTATTATCGAGCTCCATAAATAAGTTTCATGAGTTTTATTGGCTATGCTCCCCACCCACCACGGGGATGTGCCTAGGGGGAAACCCATTTGCCTAGTAACATAAGGGCTACATAGCCAGTATACTCATGCTGATGGTAGACAGTTTTAATTTTGTCTCTGATTTTCATTCCCAAGATAATTACTTACCCAGGGACAGAAAGGAGAATATGTCTTTCCTCAGCATGATTGACCCTGCCGCCATCGCCCTCTAATTCAGATTTTTTTTTTTTTTTTTTTTTAAATCTGAAAGAGGGCTGATATGACCAGCCGATTGATCGGATCGGGCCTCTCCGACCGCCCGTCTAGCCCAGCAAGGGCCAAAGTGGAGTGCTTCAAGTCACATGACCTCTTTAGTTACCAGGTCATGGACTGCTCAGCAACCAGGATTCCGCCCTCAAGCATTATGGGTCGCCATCCACAGCCAACAGGTAGCCTCATGGGGGGGGCCCTCTGCAGAGGTGCGGTCAGCATATTCTACAGCCCCAGCCAACAGGGCAAGATATATGATTTGTAAATGCAGGGTTTGTAAGTAAGCCTAAGCTCATTTTAATTGCACACAGTTTAATGGCTTCAAGTATTTCTAACACAAATGTTTATTTATTATTAATCATTTGTTTGCACAAAGTTAAATGGTTTTAAGTATTGCTATGTAACAATAAAAATTTAACAGCAGTCATTTTTTGCCCACATTAAAATGGATATTCACATGATTAGTAAGTGAATACTTTGTAAGTCATTTCATTTTTAAATGAGTTACAACTACTTTCTTTGCACTCCAGTTTATTGTTTCTACACAGTTAAATGGTTTTAATTATCACCATCTAACACTTATAATATTATTCAATATTAATCATTTCTTAGCAGACAGTGAGGTGATTACAATTATTCTATTCAACACTATTCATTTATTTGCACACAGTCGAATGGTTTCAAGTATTGCTATGTAATACCAATAATTCAAATTAAGTAGAAAGTTTCAAGTATTGCTATTTAAAACTAATAAATCTGTTCAACATTACTCATTCAATTTGTTTGCAAATTCAATTTAAGATAAGTAATAACAATTCAATTTAAGATAAGTAATTTGTTTGCACTCAGTTTAAATGTCAAACAGTTCTATTTGACCCATAGATAGGACCTTATCAAGTGCTACTACTCTAGGTCCAGAGTGGAACTAGGAGCAATAGCAATGAAGAGGTATTCCACATTCCTTAAAGCTCCAGAACTAGAGCCTTGCTATCAGATAGTTTAGTGTCATATCTAGGACACTCCTTGAGAGGCTCTTACCACTCTACAGAGATGCAATTGGTATATTCTACAACCCTAGCCAACTGGGCTGGTCTATGATTTAAATTATGTTACGTGCATGATGGTCATACAAAAACTTAAGAGAACATCAATTTTATCTATTTGAAAATGATAAATATTGTTAATGCACTCAAAATAAGTATCAAGCTCTGCTAAAGAATCTCAGATGAAAATATGTGAATACTAGTATCTTTTATTAATATAAATCTTTAGTTTTCTTCCAAGTTTTGCAATCATATACATATTCATTCTTCAAATAACACATGCATCATCAGTTATTTTCGGAACAGAGTAAGATTTTTTCTTTTTTAAAGTTCATGGCGTTTATCTTTTTTTAAAGATATTGTATTTGGTACAATGTTTTTTTTTGGTGGGAGAGTGGTCAAGTTCAATCCAGAAAATTACAAGTTAAATATCAATCTAAAATCAATTTTGACAACAAAAGAATTTCTTGAACTTACTTTTGCCTTTAGCTGTTACTGACTGTTCTTTGAGAGCTTCTTGTATTGTCTGGATTTGCTGGGAAACAGCAGACAACATTCTTTCTTCAAGTCGATTGAATTCATCAAAACAGCCCCAGGCACCGACTTGACACAAGCCAACAAATATTCGACCCATTGCCTAAAGTATCAATGAAATATTCATATTTCAATCATAATAAAAAGGTTCAGTTTAAAATTATCCAATTCATGTACATTTTTCATGTATATTCTAATGCCTAAACTAGGAGTCATTAGATATTAGAACCTGAAAATAAAAATTTATGGTAAAAAGATTTACTAAATTTTAAATAATCATTTACTCAGTTTTAAAATCATTGATAGCAATGATCATTTCATAAAGACCCCCACCAAAAAAAAAGAAAAAAAAAAAAAAAAAAAAAATCAAACACACAATCACTAAATATATCCTAAGTAAAATTTAATTATGTTTAACTGAAACAATTATAGTAATGAATTCCGAATTAAGATAAATTTTCAAGGTGGTCTTTCAGATTATTTTAAAAAATGAGGTTATACTTTCAAATAAAATAATTCATTTATATTTTTTCAATGAACAAAAAAGATCTATGTTGTCTACAATGCCAAATAAAAGAAAGCATTAATCAAAACAACCTTAAACAGTACTCTTACAAAGAGGATTTATATTTATAATTAAATTTAGATATTTGCTAGAAGTCCTAATTTTAGTATACCTACTGCTGAACTCATTACTGAATTTACTTACTTGAAAATCAAAGGTTTCATCACAATTGAATACAAGCACAAATCGACCCAACTGATTGCCCAAAGCTTTTACAGACTCAGTTTTACCAGTACCAGCAGGACCTAGAATAAAACAAACCAGAAATCACACTGAGAAAATACATTTTCATTCAGCTATTTCCAACATTTTACAAAAATGCAGAGAGCTTTTTTGTGTGATTACTGTATATTTCACATGCTTAATCAAGAGAAACATAAACCTACTCGGAAATTAAAAAACCACAAAACATACAATATTCAAAATATATATATTATAAAATAAGTTCATGCCAAGTTATTTGACAAAATAAGTACTAGTTGGATATTTAATTAGTTTTAAAACTTATTCAAACTATTTTCATCTACAAAATAAGGTTTGTAGAAAATTTTCAGAAGCAAAAAATTCAATAAGCAGCTCAAAATTATAAAATACTATTTGTGAACTACAGGATCATATGAAAATTTACTCCCAAAGAAAACTTACCAAATGGTGATCCTCCAAGTCTAGCTTCTAAAGCTTGTGTCATTGTCAGATAACAACGATCAGTGAGTGGAGTTTGTACAAGTTTTTCTTGTACTCCCAAATATTCAAAACCATAATTGAATTTAGCATTAGCCATTTGGATTGATAACTGTTGCAAGACATCAGTATTTTTGGGATCAAAGTAAAATCGCATTTGGCAAAGCCAAAGGAAGCATTTGGGCCCATTCACCTTGTTTTGTATCAGGTTTCTTGTTACATCCCGCTGATGTACCAATTCAGTTATCTAAAAAATGTTTTAAAAAGGGAAAGTTAAAGAATTTTGAACAATTCTACAAAATATTTTTTGTATATTATTTGAGAAAATAATCTAACTTCTTTTATGAACAGAATTAAGAGTCAAGTTAAAGTTTTTTTCTTAAGCACTAACTTCATCTAGTTTTTTGATGAAAAAAAGTTAACTGTCTCAATATCAAAATTCTGACAATTCAAATACTTCTATAAATTTTCATAATATACACAAAAGAATTAGTTTTCTATAAACCACATCGGGGAAAAATTAAAATGTCTTTAAATAATTTAAACCCTAAGACTAAGCAATTTTTCTATTTCAGAGAGAATTTATTAAAATTCTGATATCTTGCAAAATCAAAAGATTAAACTACTTATTGAAATGATAATATAATGTTAAACAATTTTTTTTAGAAATCTTTTGACTCTTGAGGTTTTAAGTACTATGGAAAGTTTGTCCCTAAATTGTGGATGTGAAGAACAATAAAAATAAACCCAAAGTTAGGGGTTTTGGTAATCAAATTATTGTGCATATCAGTTTCTCAATGTTTTCTATAAGGTAAATCTTAATTTACCATGAAAAGTTCATTTATAAGTGTAAAATCTATATTTTAAATCTTTTTAAATATAACACTTGATTATTGAAACATGCATCAACTTTTAACATAAATAGTGAATAAAGTTCAAATTCTATTTATGAAAGTAAAAAATAAATTAAAAAAACTTTAGTACTTACCAAATGTTCAAGTTTCTTTCGTCGTACTGGTGGCTGCTCAAGAAGTACAGAGTCAGCAAGAACGTTAAGAGTTGACTGAACAGTGTCAAGCACATTGTTCAATGGTGTCATATCATTTTTGCCAGTGTTGGCTATAGCATGAAGAGCAGCATCAACACCTTCAGACCATGAAATCTGAGAGGCGAGTACCACTAATTGAGCCTATTCAGAATAAAATGAATGAGATTAAGATTAAATCTATAGAATTATAGAAAATATAATATTGTAATATTAGCAAATTAAAAACACACACAAAGAATTTTCAAACAGCAATTGCATAAAAGAACTGAAACCAAAATATATATCATATTTTCTGGTCTTTAGCGCGAACTCTCACCGCTGAAGTACTTAATGAAATCATTTTACTTATGAGGAAATTATACTTCAAATTAAAATTACTGAATTAGACATACCTTGTTAGAGACCAGCCATTATACACCTGACACCAAGTTTAACTTTATTTTAAACATTTAGTAATTCCAAATCATTCAAATGAGGTTATATTCATCATGTAATCAAAATTATCAAGAATTATCATTTTGTCACAGAACAATTATTTATGAAAGACAATTTTGAAAATCAGAAGGACATGTCTTGTCATCAGAACACAAATGATTTTATTAAATTATTATTAAACAAATCTATATAAAAAATTAAAAAAAAAAAAAAAAAGGGGGAAATGTAATGATGTAAAATGTCTGAATGCCTAATTATAAAATCTAACAATCACTATGGAAAGATTTCAGTCAATATTTATTGCCATTTGTCTTTTAGTATTCCATATTCATTTGATGAGGGATGGGGTTATATTGTAAAGACCCCAAACATGAATTGACCACAGAAGACTTGTAGATCAAAGCATTTCCTATACATTGTTGTACAATTGTATCAAGCATGCATTTTCAGATCTCTTCAATGTTCATTTCTCCAGAGAGTATTTTTTAGGATATTGCTTACAAACTATTTTGTAAATTCTTGCTTTGGATGTGATATCAGCTTTCTTGGGCAATATTGAGTAAATTCATAATTGCTTTGGAGGTAATATATGCTGATATAGGTCAGAATTCTTGTGAGTGTCATGGTTATGTTGTTTGTTGTATTTATTTTTAAGATCTGTTTACTTTTTAAGTTTTTTTTAGCACTATATATGAAGTGATTAAGATAATGAAGATTGGTTGTATTTTATAGCATATCAACCTTTGTAGGTTATTTAATAATAGATCCTATATATATTTGGGATCTGTCATTAAATAACCTACAAGGGTTGGTCCAGATATTGTCATTTGGTCTGTTAAGTTAAAAAAGGGTTTTTGTCAAAGTTAATGGTCCCTTTTGAAGAAAATTTCAACTGGGCAGTGTAAGATGGAAAAACATGAAAATCTGCAAGAATAGTGTGTCAGAAATGGCTGGATAACCAATGTATTTCTTATCAAGGTTGGGTGCCAAGGTTTCATAACCAACTAAACCTCAGCAGTCTTGACTAATCTTGGACTTTCTCCATCAGACAAGAAGAAATATCCAACATAAGGCACTAAATGCATAAGCAAAATATTATTTTGCTGACCCAGAGATTATGGTGCAGTTTTGCCAGAGTGAGGAAGCATCTGGTCTATTTCAGAGCAAGTCTTTATTGAAGATCTAGATAAAGGTAATATTGATTGCCTAAGGTAACGACTGCCTTTTCACCTACACACATACAAAAATACATTAATTGCTGAGATAATGATATCCTCGGAGAAGAGATAAGAGTTGATCATTGAGCAAATAGGAGGATAGGTTCTTTGCGGACTCCTCATTAGTAGAGTGTTGGTGTTAGGTAAAGTCTGAATGAGATTGGAGTGAGAAGGGCGAAAATTGTTAGTCAGCAAAATTCAGAATTAATTACCAAGTAATTGAAACTGGTAAAAAAAAAAAAAAAAAAGGATAGAGAATTAATGTATCCCCAAACCTCTCAAACCCCTTATTAATAAAATTAGAATTTTTTTTATAAATGGAGACTTTAGCAGACTTATCAGTCAGATGGGAACAGACAGAGAGACGGAAGAGATTTTGGTAATTGCTGCTAGAAGCTATGTCAACTTGAGAAGACCCTGGACCAATCCTGACCAAGAAGCTTCTTTGACTTTGTTATCACTGTTAGTTGGAAAAGAGTTAAGTGCAAACTTAGAAACATCACTTAGCAGCAAGAGAAGGGATGGGTTTTCTTTTTCTGAGTTTGAGTTTTATTTAACGGCATATCAACCTCTGTGGGTCATTTAATGCCAGAAGGGTTAAATTGCTTTTGTCTATGTTTTAGGTTTTAAGGTATGAGTTTTAATTATGTTTTAATATATTCGACTAGATTTTGATGAAGAGATTAATTTCTTTTAGAAAGCTTAAGATTTCCTCTAGTTTGGAGTTTCTGAAGAGGTTCTATAAATTGTGTGTTTGGTAATGTTTTGGGCGAATTTGACTAAAACTTACAGTTTATGAGAATGGGTTTGACTGTGAGAGGTACTTTGCATGTTGAACATACTGGGGAGTCTTCCCCTTTTAAGAGGTGTGAATGGGTAATGTGGGTGGGACTAATACGAAATCTGGAGATTATCACTTCTTTATTTCTTCTATAACCTGCTGGCCATTCACCAATGGTATTTTGAATATGGTGGAGCTTGTTCAGTGTTTGAACATCCCAAGATTTTTGCCATTTCTTGAGTATAAATTTATTAATAAGTGGTTTCAGGTCGGCATATGTAATTTTTTTTATTGATATTCATGTCTGGAGTGCTTTTTTTGCAGCTCTGTCTGCCCTTTCATTTCCCTGTATGCCAATATAGCTGGGTATCCAAGTAAGAATGATGCTATTGTTTTTAGAAAGAGTGTTCATTTTATCTAGTAATCTTGTGATGAAAGGAGTTTAAGAATCTTTGCTCTGTAGAGCTTGGAGGACTGATTTGGAGTCTGAATAGATGATAAATTTAGAGGATTTGTGATTTGCTATTATGTTCATGGTTAGGTCAATAGCTATGACTTCTGCACTATAGATTGAGGATTCATTTGGAAGATGTTTTAACAGTTCTTGGTTTTGGAAGACAGCAGCACAACCAACTTTCATTCCCTGTTTGTATCCATCGATATAGATGTGGTGGTGGTCTGGGAAGTTGTTTTGGATATTGAGGAAGTTCTCTTGGAAGGTGATGGGGTGTGTTTTGGAAAATTTGTTTAGGCCTAGTTTTATTATTGGTTGGTTTATGGTCCATGGTGCTGTTTTGGGGAGTATTGTGTTATGTATTATTTTGGGATTGATTTTGATTTCATTTAGGAGAGTTTGAATTCTTAGATTAAATTCTTTTTCTGAATGACCTCTGTAATTTACCTACAGAATATAAACTTTGTTATTATTACAAATCCATCTTTGTTCCTGGTTTACGAGATTGAACCTTGTTACTACTTTCTACCTTCCGGGACAGCAGTTCTTAGTCCAGGTGTTTGGCTTGGTCAGATTTTTTGCTGAGATTAAAAATCACAAGACGAATAAACCCTTGGAAGAGAATTTAGTCAACTCAGCCTTCAACAGAGACAGCCATCTGGGAGACATAAGTGGATGCTGCTGGGCAAGTCTAGATAAGTGGTGATGTGTCAATAACAACAACTTAGATCTTTTGTGATACCAACTGACAGTAGTACATCCAGAACAATTTCCAAAAGGTCAAAGGTTTGAGTTTTACATTTGGTGCAGTTTCCAAGAATCAAAGGTTTACACATAGATGGAACCCAAATAGGTACTACCACTCCAAGTCAGAGTGAATATTGGAGTAATGAAGGAGGTACTCCACAGTCTTTAAAGCTCCAGAACTGGAGCATCACCATCAAATGGTTTAGTATCATACCTAGGATGCTCATTGAGGAGGTCTTATCCTTCTGCAGAGATACAGTCTAAATTGTAAAACCCCAATCAACTAGGCTGGATAATGAAGGAGGGTAAAATGTTTACAATACAAGTTTCTCTTCTGCAAATTTTAAAGGCTTTTATGAAGAAAACTAATTATTCAAGAGTTTGTTTCATTGTTGTAATGTGAGTAGATGTTTATAGGGTCATTTTTATGAATTGTTTTCCATTAGTTTTAGACAGTTTTTTTATTATTATGAAATGTCTACGATAGTATGTTTCATCTTCCCACGTAAATTCAACAGCATGTTTAACCTTTTTGATATTTACAGCCCAGTTGGCTGAGACTGCAGAATAATACACTGTCTGCATCTCCACAGAGGGTAGGATCCCCAATACAACAAGTGTCCCAGGTATGACATTTAACCATCTGATGGTTAAATGTCATAGTTCATAGCCATTGTTCCCAGGTCCACTTTGACCCAGAGAAGTAGCACCTGATAGGGTCCTACCTATGGGTCAAATAGAACTGTTTGATATTTAAACTGTGTAAAGAAATGATGACTTACATTAAATCAAATTGTTAGAAATAGATCTGTTTGATCATTTAACTGTGTAAAACAAATGACTGATGTTTAATTGAATTGTTAGTAATACATAGTAATACTTGGAACCATTTAACTGTGTGCAAACGAATGAGTAATGTTGAATAGAATAATTAGTGTTAAAAAGCAATAATTGAAACTCTTTAACTGAATTATTGATATAACAGAGCAACATTTGAATTCATTTGACTGTGTGCAAATGAATGGTGTTCAGTAACAATACTTATAACTACTTCATTGTCTGCAAACAAATCATCAATATTGAACAGAATTATTAGTGTTAGCATTAATTGAAACCATTTAACTATGTATAAATGAGCAATACTAGTAGGTAAAGAAATTAGCAGTAACTCATTTAAAAATTAAATTACCTACAAACTATGAGTGCAAACAAATGACTGATGTTAAATTGTAACTGTTATTTAGCAATACTTGAAACCCTTTAACTGTGAGCAAAAAAAAATAAAAATAAATAAAGAAAGTGAGCTCAGGCTCATGTTAAAATGTTTACAAATCATATTCAATATATATGTATGAACAAGATTTAGCATTAAATAACCTACATTGTTTGATATACCATAAAACCCAACCAAACAAAACTAATGATATTTAGTGAAGTATTTAAATTATTTGACCAAGATGTTTTGTGTAAGGACTGATTCTAAAATTTCTATAAGGCATGTTAAAAAAAAAAAAAAAAAAAAAAAAAAAAAAAAAAAAATCAAGATTTCAGCATTTATCAAGTGTTAATGCTAATATACTAGGATTTAATACCTAAGCTAGCCCTATATTTATTTTTTAATCTGTTTATGTGATCACTAGAGTTTTTAATATGTGATGGGATAATTTTTCCTAAAAGGAAAGCTAAGACTTTTGCTGATTTGTAAAGAGCACTATCAAGAACAGATATAATAGATCTCACTGGAAGATTAGGTTTGCATTGTTGGATGGTATTCCATTAAGTATGACTGTTTTGTCTTTCATTTTTTACAGTATTATTTTGTGTTGTTCAATTTTTTCATAGAAATCAGAGGCATTTTTAATACAGATTCTATTTTTTCCATGTAAGTGTTTGTATCCATGATAATTCTACCTTTATCTGCAGAGGTAAAAAAATATATCCTTGGTTTTGAATACTTCTTTAAATGAAATAAATTATGCCAAGAAGATATTCTTGGCATAATAGTTTCATTTTCTGCTGTGTTCATTATTGCTACTGTAATTCCTTGTATGCAGAGAGGAGAATAAGAAGTTCTATTTTAACCTGAAATTCAAGCAGTGTTCTGGAGACTCAAAAAAAAAAAAAAAACTTATCTCTATGTATAAAGACTTTTTCATGCTGTGTAATGTTTTCCCCCCCCTTCCCATAGCAATGTTTGAACCAAAGCTGAGAGTTTTCAAGTTTTAAAGTATTTTTATAATACAATGTTTTAATAATTTATGAAATTTTTTATGTTAGTAGCACAAAATAAGTATTGAACAATGAAAATTTACAAGTAAATAGTTTTTACCTGGTATTGGTCAACCCAGTTTAGATACTCAGAGTCAACAGTTCCAGATTTAAAAGAGCTGACACCTTGTACAGCAGCAGCTAACAAATTGGCTAGAGTCACTCTCATCTCTTTCTCAACCAAAGTTAGCCATTCATTTATTTTAGGATGTTGAGCAATTGATACAGGATTGCTGAATGTAATCTGTTAAAAACAAAAGGGTTTTAAAACTAAGTTTTTGATGCAAATACAAAGCTATCAAAAAAAAGAAAAAAAACATTAATAAAAGATGAGTTCAACTGGAATTTTTTTTCCAAGTTCATATATGCTTAAATATATTGGGTGATCAAAAAGTTTGTTCAGTTCATTAAGCAAAAAATAACTATCATCTTTTAGAAAACTTCATTATTCCAACCTCTCAGAATTTTTTTAGCTTTCTAGACCAAAAATTAAAAATAAAACTGTTTTACATAAAAATAAAAAAAATCACTATCATATATTGGATGAAGGATTGCCTTTAGCAGAGTTTTTTTTTTCACTTCAGTGATCATTTGCCTTTCATTAGACAACTTTTCATAGCTTGCAAGAATTTGTTTTAAAAAATTGTAACAGGAAATATAGTTCAGTATTTTTGGTTCTTAGAAGCCTTACATTAATATCTATATTAAATAGATAAATGAGGATCATTGATTTAAAAAGTCTTTATTCCCAAATAAAACTTACTTTACAAAAGCTATTTTTTAATTACATGGATAGGAAGTAAATATAAAAATAATGGCCATTAAAAATAGCCATTGAGATTGTCTAACATAAAATAGCCTAATTTTGTTGAGTTTTATTAGGAAATGAAATCAAAAAACAAAACAGCAAGCTATGTAAAAGTTGAATGGTTAAAGCTTTAAATTAACATGTAATATAAATAAAAACGTAGAAAAGTAGCAAAGAAAAATATGTACTTCTTCCCCTTCTTTTGAAGTTAAACCAGTCACAAGTGAGTTGTCATTGTTAAGAATAATGCTAGATACACCAGCAAACATTTTCTTGAAATGTTTCTGCAGACGCGTGACATTTTTGCTGTTTCCAATGATTTCCAAGAGATCTTCATCACCAACAAAGTAGAACCTGAAGGAAATTAAATAATTTAGAATAACAAAGAAATACTTCATATCTTTAAAGATTTTTACTTTATATAAATGCTATCTGTTACAATACTCAAAGTTTTACATAAATAATTTATAATAAAAAATGGCATCTAATCACTAAATTCAGAAAAGTTATGACTAAAAAGAAATTTTACTAATAAATACAGAATCTATTATGTATGTATGGTAATTATATCTATACACTGTTTCAGTTGTCTTTAATTTGAATGTCTGAATAAAATACATGAATCTTACATAAAAGATACAAAATCAAGTAGAAATTATGTTTAAAGCATTAAATTTTACAAAAAATATAAATGAATACTAAGCAGCAGAAATTCATTACTCAGTAGACTTATCTTAAATTATCTTAAATTCATATGATGATTTTATAGTAAATATTTTAATTAAAAAGAATAGTGGCTAATGTGCTGGACTGTGACATTGCAATAAGCCAGTCCAAACTTCAGTTGTGTTATTATGTTCACTTTCAGACTAATACCCTTGGGAAAGGTAGGAACCTCCTTATCCCTCTCAGGTACAGATTAAATAGTATCACTGCTGTTCTACAAAGATATCATTAAGACTGATATGCCAAAGAAACCAAACCAAACTAGAATTTTGTTTTCTTTATTTGCATTTATATTTTGTTATAAATCTGACAAAAAAGCCAACGAGATAATATGCAGAAAGCATTCAGACTATTCCATTTCTAAATTTTTATTTCAATCTTGTCAGGCACTTGTAGTTGAAATATCTGAAATACAGTTTTTGGGACTGAAAAATTATATTTGATAACTGCTAAGGTTTAAGACCTTCCAATATGAATTTGGAATTGTTGAGTTATTTGTGTGAAATTACTAATTTCTAAAGTATATACAAAAGAATATATTCTTTCAAATGATTATTATAAACTGATCCCAGAGAAAGGGGGGAAAAACCTTCTTTAAAAGACAAACTTTAAAATTTGTCATTTAAAATCATTCAGTAATTTTTTTTAAAGTTTTTTTTTCTCAATATTTGTATTGTATATGGGTTCATTCAGACTAATCTCTTCCCCATTTTTTAAAATCACATTAGGAGGACTGGAGAATGAAATGCTATGTATAAAATAAAGATGAGAATTAATCCAAGTTAACCAATATATAATTGTTCAAAACAATTTTAAAGATGAATAAATAAACCAGAAAGGTCAGATAAAATTCTACCTTGGGAAAGATGCTCTTTCTCGTTCCAAGTATTCTCCAAGTGCTTTCTGGATCTTGCCAAGCAGATCAGCCAATCTCTCTAACTGTCGTTGGACATTAGGAATGTTGACAATGTCCATAACCAATGGAGATTTTGTTACTTTTTTCATTAGACCAAGGAATTCAGTGCTCACTCTGAAATTAAAGGATTTAAACATTTTAGCAATCTTAAACTGTAAGAGAACTTCATAGATGTTTTAGTGAAAAAAAAAAAATTTTTAAACTTCAAATACAATATAAACTAATATTTCCGGTTTGCAAATATTAAAACACTTAATAGTAATTGCAAAGTTTTATTTTCTCCTACCCTTGGAATCTTGTAGTTTCCACTGGTAAAAGATGCTTGATGTCAGCACTACCAGTAAAAATTCCTTCCAAATATACCCATCGTCTCTGGACATCAATCCACACATCAAATAAAGCATTGATACGATTCAATTTGTCTTCCCAAGACAAGGCATCCTCTTCAAATTGCTAGGGAAGAGAAAAAAATGTTAAGTAAATATTTTGAATACTAAGTAATTACAAAAACGTCAAATATGAAGCTTTATAAAATCATACTGCATTTTTAAATATAGCAAAGTGAAAGAAGTTTTACATTTCAATTGGAATAATATCTTTAATAAAATATCCAGAAATTTTGAACTTGGAAAATAAGTGATCAAGTATAAATCTATCCAGGGAAAGGATTAGCTCCCTCCCCTACATCACAGTGTAGTAGTTATTGAAAAGGGGATCCTTTGGGTCACCCTCAACTAAGCTCACCAACTTACTTTACTTACTATAAATCTTATCTAACATTTTTATTTCTTTGTTTTCTTGGTTTGCTTTAAGTCTCCAACAACTTATGCTTAAATACAAAAGCATTTGTGACTAACAGTGAGATTTGTGTGTCTCAACCCTTCGTCATGAGCACACATACACACTTGCTTGGTTGACCTGACAGCTCCCAACCTTCCTGGTTCACAAATCACTATGCATATCCATGTACATTTTGAAATAGATAATGTCTCCATGCCATCTGACAAGAATGGATACAAGGTCTAGAAAAGAGCTGACAGAGTGTATTCCATCCAATCTTACTTAGTTATTCTCTGGTTCAATCTCACCCAGTGCATTTCACAACTTCAAATTGATTTCTATTTTACCCATTGATTCTTTCTCGATAATCATTTGAACTCTCTTATATCTTCCACCTAGAAATCTGACCTCATCCACCGCCCAAGATAGTTAACTGCACACATATGCAATAAAATATATACAAGCAATAAGTTTATTCTGTTACAGATTCATTGCAAGTTTTATGTATATACTTACTTTAAAATATGGTGAAAGCTTCATAGCAGTGACGCTATTAATGTGCTCTTTTACTTTGGTGAAGAGGTCATCCCAGCCACGAATCAGTCTGCATTTGTTTTGGTAACTGATCAATTCAAGTTCATAGCTACGCCAGACTTCACTCACCTAAAATTAAAAGGGAAAACTTTGAAAGCATTGCTTAAAAATTAAAATACTTTTCTAACTTGCTTGAAGCATTGCACAAATTATTTTTGGATATTGTAAATATGGTGCCATATGGGGTGTTTAAATATCAGGCAGAATAGACATGACTTCAGTTGTCCTAATCAATTTCATTTTATTTTTATATTATATTTTAAAACTTAAATATGTGTTTAAAATGTGCATGATAATTAATGATATATTCAATATTTAATTCTAACTTACTGTTAATCTGAGGGTGTAACTTAGCTATTAATAAAGCCTCCTTAATTCTGAGATTACCCACATTACGTACTATTGCTTCTGTTTTAATGGAAAAATTATTTTTTTTTGCATTTAATTAAATGTTTATAGAATGAGGATGCACGTGTTGAAGTGTTCTTTAATTCCAATATAAAAATTATGGTTTTTTTAAGCAAATTAAATGATAAATAGTATAAGTTTTTTGGCATATATTTGGATCCCTTGTTGGGCAGTTGGCTAGAGGGCAATATTGTGAGAGTATTGTTATTTTTCTTCATTAGGTTTTGGCATAGTGAGGTTCTGGAATTGGCCAGTTGAATATCTAGCCCTTCCTTGTAAATAGCCCTGTGTATTTCTTTGGTGATAATTTCACAGAAATGTGGTTACTGCAGATTATTACTATGTTGTAATCTGAAAACAAAGACATTAGTATTCAAATGTAACATAATTTTAAGTTTTAAATGAAAATTATTGCCTTAAAAAAGTTTTCAACTAACTTTGTGTTTATAATTAAATAATGAGTAAACTTTTTTCCCAATAAAATATTCTTTCTGCAGCCCCATTTCCTTTCTATCAAATATTGCTATGCTCAACTATATATTTATCAGTGCTGAAACAAAATTATAAAAAAAGGCATGAAAAAGAGAAACAAGTTTTTTAAAAATTATAGCGAAATTATAAAATAAAGATCTACACAAATAAGATGTTAAAAACACAAAACTGAATGAAGTCATTATACAATATTAAAATAGTTCTTAATATCGTTCTGCATTTTTAAAAAATTTTCACCTACTTGTTTCAAGAATTCCTCCAAAGCCATTTCACCTTGAGCTACACTGATAATATCACGTACAATAGCTTCATTTTTCATGAGGTCAACATCCCACACGTGACCCAGTGTGAGCTCAGACAGTGTCCAGCTAACAGCTAACCGACGAGTCAGCTGTTT
Organism: Sepioteuthis lessoniana; assembly: GCA_963585895.1. NCBI lineage: Eukaryota > Metazoa > Mollusca > Cephalopoda > Myopsida > Loliginidae > Sepioteuthis > Sepioteuthis lessoniana. The sequence goes on from OY757918.1 coordinate 55,263,098, forward strand.
CCAATGGCGTTCTTTCAAAGCTTCAGATTTCAATTCAACAATCAATACATTAACCTATAAAAATAACACCATTTCAAGACAAAATGATTACAAATAGAAAAACAATCAAGGTAAGACAAAAAGTAAAATTACAATAAAAAATTCCTAGTCAAAAGTTTTTATTATCCTAATTTCAATAAGTGATTTTTTTTTAAAAGACTAACAATGTCACAGAACATGTCAGTTACCTCTTACAAGTATATATATATATATATATATATATATATTTACCAATATATTCTTGAAGTACACATTGCATATAAGTAATCCAAGAAAAGATGGATCAAAATGTGTTTCACCAACCAATTATTTAAAGAAAAGTTAAAAAATTTTAAACCATTTATAGAAATGGTATTAGGAAAATTAAGTGTTTTTAAGGGGTATCATCTTTCTTCAATTCTAACTAGTAAATTACATCTTCAAGTAAATTAGTAATTCTTTAAGTCATTATTGTTCTTACATTAGAATATTAATTACTTTCAATAAAATTAAGAATATATAACTTATTCACCAAAAGACTTACCTTTGCATAACCTTGCAACATTCTTTTCACATGTTCATATGATGCATAAGCTCTAAGCCTAGCTGGAAGTTCTTTCAGTTGATTTAACAGGCCATCTAAACTTTGACGAAGCTTAAATGGAAGAAATTTTATTTTACAGAATTTTATAAAAATTTTTTAGCAGTCACAAAACTAATATCAACTTCCAAACAAAAATATTTTCTCTATTTGTTCAAAACAAATAGAATACTTTTATAACATTGAATTTAGAACAATTAAAAAGAAAATTTAACCATATTTAAAGTAACACAATTAAAAACTATTTCTTTGCTTAGCTTTTTGATTACTTAATTTTATATTACTTTTGACAGAGTAAAAGACATCCCAATTTCAACCAGGCAAATCAAGAAAAAAATTAGTAATAAGTAAAATAGTACAGCCTTACAATTAAACAAAAAAATAGAAAAAAAGAACAAACCTATAAAACCTTTGATATTCAAAGGTAAGAAAACAAAGAAATAAAAAAAAAAAACTACATATGGCATATTAGATGCAGGGGAATTTTAAAAGATATTTTTAGTAAAAAAAATAAAAAAGCACCTTATATGCTGTCAAATATGGTAGGTGTTATCATTTAAGAATAAGTTTAACACTCCAGTTAAAATACCTACAGAGCAGAGTAATAAGACAATTTCAGAAAAACAAACAATATCATGTTATTAAAGATAAATTAGTATAATGATATAGTTAGTTTTAAATCTCATGTTTTTATATACTTTAAGTGAACTTTTTTCATGCAATTATAATACTATCAATTATTCTATCTTCCAAATATTTTTAATTATTTAAAAATAAATAAATAAATCATTCAATTTTTCTTGTTTAATCATGGCTTACCTTCCTAGGAGCAACAGAAAGCCAGGGTTTGTCTTTGAGATCATCAATTTGTTCCCAAATTTTGGAGAGTTCAGTCCAAACTCCTTTGAGGTCTTGCATTTCTTCATGTGCAACTCTCATCTTTTCATCACTGATAGTTTCATGGCCTAAAAACAAAACATTTCAACATGTGTGTGTGTGTATATGGGGACAAGTATGTGTAACAAAAAAAAAACCCCAAAAACAATCAGATAATACTCAAAGCCAAGATTTACTCTCAAGACTAACTCCTTGTCAGTACTTTTACCTTTTATAAAATACAGCTTTTGATTATATGTTCACATTGAACATATAGATTATCATGTTTTTCCTGTATGTTGTATTCTTTTCAGAACAACAAAAACGTCCTCAGAAAATCTTAAATTTACCATAACATCAAATTGCACTTCATTACTCGCATTTATCAACCAAAAAATAAAATTAAAAAAAATAAAAATCACCTGCTATTAAAAGAAAAAGCCTATAAGATTTCACTAAAGCTTTAATAGACTTGTGGACTAAATGAATTTCACAAACCATTCTGAGTACTATAGATGTTAATGGATCTGGAATTTCAACTCTTTCAGTAATTTTCCAAAATTAGTAGAATTTAACATATTGTAAGTTTTGCTCCCCTACTTTGATGGATCATCTTTTGTCTCAAAGGTTTTAATGAAGATGTTTAAGGTTTTGTTTCGACACACAAAAAACATGGCATTGCATGTTTTAGAAGTTTTAACAGCCTGCCTTTTTATTGGATGAATAAATTATTATTGGCTCTATCAAAAATGTATCTTTTACTGCTTCCTGATTCAATTTGTAGAGTAGAACAAAGCAGGTTTTCTTTTCTCAATTACTCTAGTATCAGTGGTATCAAACAGATTCTTGAATTCCTCTAGACCTCCAAGTAGATGCTTATTAACATGCACATCTATTTTTAACAATCCAAGCAATTGTCCTTGAGGATTAAATTTAGAAAGTCCTCTTAAATGAAAATTTATCTTCCAATTTCTTGAATCAAGTACCTATTGTTATGCTGCCATATGCCCAGCGGGCTTGCAGGGTTCTATCTGTTCCCGCCAATTCCACCAATTAAAACTGGACATATAGATAGGCTGTGGACAGCCAACGCTGTCCACAGCCTATTTAACAATGATAGGTATCACCAACTCCTAGTGGGTCCACATTTTAAAGCCACTAGCGAGTTATAGGTGGAAGATTGAAATTAAACACAGCTAATTGGCTAGCTTTCCCTCTTCAAATACAAGGTCTTTGACAAATACAACATTGAAAGAATAAATCCAGACTGCCATGTTGATTGAATCAAATATAAAATATAAATATTCTTTATTTAAACAAACAACTCAAAGATAGAAATGTAGAAAAGTGTTATTTACAAGAGAAGAAAGAAAAAAAGTCCAGTTTCTCTACACAATAGGTAACGTCCGCCTTCTCGGGCTTCAGGTCTGAATATCGGAATATCAATCCACAGACCTTATCCTTTTAGGGAATATCCCTTTTCTTATCAAATATCAACAAGTTATCGATAATACAATTTATACAACAATACAAAGAATGAGGAAATAATCCTAACAAAAGGATGACAATAATAGTTCCAATTCTCAACTTTCTGGTTCAATCACACCAGATTAAATCAGGTCTCCTTCGCCTCACTGCCTCAGTCTATTCACATAAGTATGAATATCACCAAATTTAAATATTTTTCAATTACAGTTCCACTTACTTGATTTCTAATCTTTACTTTCTCTCAGTTCTTTCATCTATGGGCTTTCAGAGCTGCATTGGTAGATAAACACACGCCTTATTTCAGATAAGACTACAATGTAATTTCTTTTGTCTATGGTCTTTCAGAGCTGCATTAGTAGATAAACATACGTCTTATTTCAGAGAAGACTACAATGTATAAATCTTCCTTTGATCTCTTTTCATGAATTGATCAACTTTGGGTACTTTAACTAACGAGGTTCCTTGACCCCAGATTGGAACTAGTTTTTGAAAACTAGAAACAGGCAAAATTTGAGGGTTACTTCTTTACTATAACATTCAGAAAATGGTTCTGGACTAACAAAGTACACACCAGCCAATCTATTTTGATTGCATCAAATTCTGCCCTGAATGATCAATTTCTATGACTGGCAGCCTAAAAATACAGCATAGTATGGTAAAAGCTTACAAATACAAACTCCAGAGACACAGAATAGCCTGTGTATGTGTTTGTCAAATACTTCATCTGGGCTTTTCCATCAAGAGTAGACAAAGCTGTGGCATCTTTAAATATAGACTATTCAGCAAACCCGTTACATCTGGGCTTCAGCAGTGACTTACTGGGTCATCAAAGTGGTGAAGAATTACAACCCCAATACACACTGGTATCATTTTCCTACATCTGGTTCAGCCAAGTAATTTTTTTTTTTTGGCAACAATTCAGGAAAAAATTGTTAGGTAAGTTGTTTTCATATAAAAAGTTCAAAGATTTTCAGAATGCCAAATAAAAAATTCAAAAAATCTAATGATCACACTAATATTTTTTTCTACATATCTTATAAAAAGTTATTTATTAAATCTGAACAAATAACACCGGTCAAAAAAAAAAAATTGAAATGGTGTTGAAGCATAAAACATTTTTTTTTAGCTAATTTGAAGGCACTGAATCTGAAAAGGATCTTGCTTTTTCTTGGTTGTTTTTGCTGTACAGAAATGCCACATTTTTGGAAAAAACATTTTTTTTCATTTGCTTTCTCTATATTATATACCAATGGAAATATTTCTCAAAATAGCAACCTCTCAAGTAGAAACCTCTCAATTTGTGTTTAAACCAACAAATATTGGTCTGCTTATTGAGAAATACTATTTTTGCAATAACACTCAGACCTTAAGTTTTTAAAAATAATTGAATATACCAAGACCAACAGGTATTTTCATCAAATCATCTAATAAAATAACAACAGAAATAAAACCTTTGTAGAGCAAAAATTTTCACTTTCTTGATTGTCTGTCATGTTTAATGTTATTAAAGTCCTTTTTGATATTTCAGTAATAGTCAGCCATCATTCATTTGTCCCACCACCCCTGGTAACACTCTTCTATTGTTTTGATATCCTGATGGAATCCTTTTCCATGCTCATCACTCACATCATCACAATTATCTGGAAATTTATCAAGATGGCTATGTAAAAAATGAACCTTAATACTCACATTAGCACCTACTATGTCCTGAAGACTTTTCAACAGCTTTACCACTAACTTGTAGTTTTTGGCCTGGCAATTGCCTAAGAAGTTTTTCACCATGTCAACAAACGATGTCCAGGCACGTAATTCCAAGTCATTCATCAAATTAACAAATTCCTCATCCTTAATTAATTTCCTGATTTTCATGATGTTCAACATGTACAATGAAATAGGTGCATTCAATTGGGATGTCTTTAGTTGGAGTTTCTTTCCAACTGTGAAAACAAAAGCTTTCAATGTGCTTAGTTTCCTTCCATAGTGAAGGGACAAAAGTGAAGGGATAAATTTATGAATATCAAAGAAAATTAATATGGTTTCATTTTTTCATGCCACCTGAATAATCAGGTTTACTAAAGTATATTACTGATAAAGTTTATCAGTTAATTTGAATTTTGCCGATAAATTGGAAAAATTTGGTACTTCTGTTTTAAATTTTTTGACTCAAAAACACTTAATTTCTTATAAAAATAGTTTATTTCAGGCAGCTGATATAAATTGCTGTCTACCTGCAAATTGATGGTTTTTAGGACTTGCGATTAGTCAAGGTTGTAAATTGACTTTTTCCAAAAATGAGCAATTACAGTACAGCAAAAATGGTAGCTAACCATGAAAAACTAAGGTCATTTTCGAAATCAGCACCATCAAAATGGCTAAAAAAATTGTTTTGTTTCTTTGCATTAAAAAACAGTGTTGATCAGTGTATTCTATTATATATTTTAATTTTTCAAAAGCTTAGAATAACCGACTTCAATAGAATACCTATAACTAATAACCAATAATTTATTCTTATATCTTTTTTTGTAAATTAGATTCTTTCCTCTGCTTGTTCAATATCAAGCTCATACACAAACATTCTGTTAATTAAAACTATTGCTATCTGTGCTGATGCACTGTATCATAGCCATCTAGACCCCACCTCCTTATCCTGAAGAAGCATTTCTTGAACTTATGCATATTGCAACCAAATCCATTGAATTTAGATTTAACAACATCATGTACCAACATGGGTAACTAGTCCACTTGGTGCTACTATAGTTAATATTTTCATAGGAAACCATGAAGACAAATTATTTAAAATGACACCCAATCCTACATTTTATGTCCGATATGTTGATGACACATTCGCCATGTTTTCATCTAGATCTGAAAGCAGACAATATTCTATCAATTCAACCAATTACAACCTGCCTTAAAATTCACTTGTGAATTTGAAACCAACAATACTCTTCCATTTCTTGATGTTTTCATCAAATGTTCTGATTCATGTTTTCTAACTTCAATAAACAGAAAACCTGACTTTATAGGCCTGTAAACACGCTGGGATTACTTTTGTCCCAAAAAGCAAAAAATTAACCTATAGGCTACCATGCCCTTATGATCTGCTTGAAAACTAAACTTACACCTGAACTTGATTTTATTAAAACCATTCTTATAAAAAAATGATTAACCTGAGACAAAGTTTCAATTACTATTCAAAACAAATGTAACCCATTTGCTAGCAATACAAAGTTTGGCCCTCAAAAATGTCCAGTATATTTGAGACTAACTTGGTTGGGCAATAATTCTGCATGATTGATAGAGCAAATTAAAAGATCTGTGAGCTGCTGTTTCTTTGTCACTTTGAGATTTGCTCTCAAATCTAATGTGGCTTTTCTCACCTAATCTCAAAGATGGTGTGCTCCATCATAAAAGCTTTCTAATTTACTAGTTCAAATGCAGAATTTTTTTATATCAGACGCACCACAGATTTAAAAACAGAATTATACAACATATGCTTCTATCATCTGATCACATAACCAAACATTACGTGCCAGGTCAACCAATCAAAATTGTTTCTACCATAACCCAACATGTATTGGCTAACCCAAATTGTGCTAAATCTTATAAAAATCATATGTTCTCTATCCTTGACATTGCAAGCAACAGTTTCCAACAAGTTATGCTTGAAGCAGTACATATAACATTTCTCAAACTCAGACTGTAAACAGAAGGAATTTACATACAACCTCCAACTAAATACTGGTCCCTGTTTATTCCTGTCTGAACTCGGGTTAATTTATGAAGAGTTTTTCTTTTTCCCCCATCAAAGGGGTTTCTAAATTTTTTTCTCCCATCAAACAGTTTACTCTATATACTTTATTGTTAGTTTCTTATACAGTCATTTTTCTGGCAAGACATAAGAGGGGAGGATCCTTTTCAGAAAGAATCCACTACTATAAGCCATTTTAATTAGATTCTTGGCTGTAAAAGGAATGGCCGATATTTCTTGCAATTTTTACAAGGTTAACCATAAGTGTTGATTTATACTCTTACAAGGAAATCATTCCAAAAGAAACAAAAACAAAAACCTACCTGGTTCAGCCAATTCAAGGGCTTCTTTAGCCCTGGAAACATTGTCTCGTTCTTCCTTGAGACGTGTAAATTTACCTTCAAATATGGTCAAGGCTTTCAATGCCTCATCTGGTCTCATTTCACCCTAAAACAAAACCAGATATAATTAAGTGTAATAAAGAAATTCTCTTTTGTACACATGAAACATAATCACTATTTCCAAAATTAATAAATTTCGAAAGTATTTCAGCAATTTTCATGCTATTTAGAGATTAGGCTTTGCCGAAAAATCATACAAAATTTATTTTAAAAGTAATTTTTTTTGCAAAACTTTCAAATTTTGGCACCATTTCTTTTTTTTTTAAGAAATCAACCCCAAATAAAACTGAAGAGTTTTAATAAAAATTTTAAAAAAGGCCATTAACAATATTATTGACAATTTAAACACACCTCAAGATACATCTATAAATCACTCAAGAAAACTTGATAATTCATAATCATTGAATCTTCACTTCAAAATATAAATTTGAACTCATCAAACATTGAGAAATCTATGTGTGATCAAAATTCATCTGTTATTCAAACATGAGTGACTTTGGCTAACCAAATATGTTATACAATTTATTGCTTAATTACAGCTAAAGTTCAATAATCCTGATTGAATAAGTCCATTTTTAAGCATATAGCTATGTTTATGTCCGGTTTTATTCCAACAACGTAAAAAGATAAAATTATTTATAAAAGATTTGAATTAAAGATTTTGTGAAAAAAAAAAAATCTAAACCCTAATAGATATTACAAACATACCTCAACTGGCTTCTCCTTCTCCCAGTCAACCATCAAATCTGTTGTCTTAGTCTCAATAATTTTGTCTTCAGATACAATCTTCATTTGCAAACTGGCCACTTGAGTTTGGATAGATGAGTCTTTTCGTTTGATGATATCAGTGAATGCACTCCATTCACCTTCAATGTTATCACTGTACAGCCAGGCCTGAGGAAACTGAAATCGTTGACGTTCCAGAATACGCTGACCTTCTTTGTACATCTAAAAACAATAGGGAAAAGAAAATCTTAACATACATTGTAAATGAAGGAATTATGAACAATTTCCAAGAAAAAAAATTGTTGTGTCAGGAATAGAAAGGGTTGACACATATGTAAGATAAGAGATATTTGGTTCTGGAGAGAAATACAGTACGCAGACTAATGTAAGTAGCAACCTCGTTATAGTCAGTTTTGCTCAATGCACCTCTTTGTTCTAAGCAGCCTAATTCTTTGTTAATGGAGGCTTCAGCAGCAAAAGGTATTTTTCTGTCCAGTCTAAATGTGTGTCACATTCTCTTTAATTTGGAATGTCACTTTAGCTTTTGAGCACCTCTCAAGACCCTCAGAAAAATTTCAAGAAATTTTATCAATTCTTTTTAAATTTTTCTATGCTGTTAGAATTAACATTGACACTATAGCAGAATTAATTAATAGGTTGGCTGGTTGGTTGGTTCAAAAGGTCGAATGATTCAATCCCATCCATACCAAACAGGTTCTGGGTTTTGATTCAAATTGAATCCTTAATTTTAAAGTTTTTCCCATAAATGTTACATTTGTATAACATTCGCCTACAAATTTAAGTTTATTTCCTGTAATACCATTTTCAATTTTTTTCATCAAGTGTTGTCTGCCTATTTTCTTCCAAGTTTATTCATTTATCAAAGTCACATCTGAACCAGTATCCAATTGAAATTTAACTTCAGTATTGTTCATTTGTACTTCTATAAACTTTCTTGGGATTTGTGTTTTCCGTTTTAGTTGAGTTAACTGTATTTTTCATTTTGCCTCCTCCATCTTATTTTTTGGCTTTCTGCAATCTGTATACTTGTAACCGTTTTGGTTACAAAATATTCTTTCCTTTCCTTCTAAATGGACGTTCCTTATAATAATGAGGCCATAGCAAGGATTTATTTCATGGCACATCATGTCATGCTCTTCAATCCTCACTGTGTCATGTTGAAGATTTTCTAATCATTCACATTCTTCTGCAACCATTTGCAGACTGATTTTAGAATTTTATTCTAATTTAGATAAAACTCTGGTTCTAATTTCACCATCTTCCAGCACTATAGTCTTTGTACAAAAACCAAGCATTTAAACATATCAGGAGTAAGTTCTTTTAATCTGAACTTTTCACACTATTGACAATCCCAGCAAATCTTTTTGAAAAACCTATTCATAATAGCGAAAATACACTGCAAATGTTACTTCCTCATCCAGATTGTACTTAGGTTCACCAATTGAATTTATTACAGAATCCTGTGAAAAAGAATTTGCACTGCCTTGTTCATTTTCAAGACAAAGTTCAAACATTTTTTCAAAACATTCGTTTCGTGTTTTTTTTATAGCACAACCAGCTCATTGGCCCAGTGGGTAGAGTGTTTGCCAATGATCTGGGAGACCTGGGTTCAATCCCAGGTCGCATCATACCAAAGACTTTAAAAATGGTACTTGATACCTCCTTGCTTAACACTCAGCAATATAAGGTACGTATCGAGGGTAAAGTGGAGCAATCCAGGGAAAGGAGTAGTGCCCTCCCCTACACCTCGGTGTAGTAGCTATTGAAAAGGGAGCCTTCTGGTCGCCCTCGACTACAGTCACCAACTTTACTTAGTGTAAACATCACTACTGATCTAAACATTCATTCTGGATTTTCATAAATTCCATTATTGCTTCTTTAAAATCCTCCTGGTTTCTTTATATAGATTGAATTCAATTGACCCAATAATTTCCTACAGTTTCTTTTTTTGCAAGTAAGAATTATAGAACAAAAATCTTTGTTTTCAAGAAAGTTAACCTGTTATGCAGATTTGAAATTACTGTGTGTTAAGTTAGTCCCAAATGTTGGTATAATACTTAAAATTTTCTAACATTTAAGTTTTTCATAGCTAAGATGTTGGTCATTCAAATAGGTGTTTTGGGTGTTTTGTTTTATAGTGTATCAACCCTTTTTGGGTTATTTAATGCTGAATCAAGTCATTTTAATAAAAGTTTCAAACAATTCAGTTTAGTATAAGTACAGATTTTTTTTTTTTTTTTTTTTTTTACAGATAAATGTCAAAACAGTTCTATTTCAAACAATTTAGCATAAGTACATGGTTTCAATGACAAAAAATAGTTCTATTTCAAACAAGTCAGTTTAGCATAAGTACAAAGTTTAGTTCTATTTGGTTAATAGAGAGGACTATCAGGTGCTACCACTCAGGGTCAAAGTGGACCTGGGAGTGATGGCAATGAAGGAGTACTCCGCATTCCCCAAAGCTCCAGAATTACTTGAACCTCACCATCAGATTGTTTAGCATCATATACAGGACACTCGTTGGGGGAGTCATGACCCTCTGCAGAGAAGCAGTCAGTGTATTTTACAGCCAAAGCCAACTTGGCAAAACATTTGAATGTTCATGCCTGAATTATGCTAAAAATTTTCAAATTTCGATTCCTTCTGGCCAGAAGGTATATCGGGAGTAGTAAGAGTTGACACATGTAAGATAAGAGATACATGGTTATAGAAAGAAATACAGCATACTGACTAATGTAAGCAATCTTAGTCATTTTGTTGTAAAAAAGACAGAGACACTGTCTAGAGTGAGCATCGCTTTTAATAGTCCTTAGACCAGTCCATTTGGGGGGAGGGGGGTTCCAGCCACTCCACAACAAAAACATCACGATAATTTCAATAATAAATAAAGATAAATAAAAAAAAAAAATCAAAATACTTTCCTTGAGCAAATATGAGAATTTTTATTTCAACACTAAGCTCATAATAAAAAACATTATTTAGGTATCTAAAATGACTGAATATTTCTATTTGGATAACATTCTGATAATTATAGGTTAGTCAAGTATTAAGTAGTTACTTAAAATCAAATGTATATGTAAATGTAGAGAACAAATTTACTTCAAATATTTTTCTTCATAAAAAAGATTATACAATAAGATAAAGTTTGGCAACACTCACAGCAACTTGTTTCTCCCATGATTTCATTTTTCTTTTAAGTGATTGAACATGAGTAATCAAGCCAACAGCTTCAGATGTATTAGCTGTGTCAATGGATTGTTGTTCCAGTTCAGTCCGGGACTAAAAGAAAAAAAAGTATATGTCTTCAAAATTATCTGTAAAGCCAATTCTAGTATTAAAAAATTTCTGAACTCAAAAGTTAAATTATATAAATAGATAAGCCTCAGATGTCACTTATGCTTTCCCAGAGACTAAACAAACCATTCTTCAGTGATATCTTGATAACAGAATTTGTAATTCTAATGTCAAATGAAATGAATTTATAATCAATTACAGGATTAAATATTTTCTAAAATTAAGAGATTGAATATTGTTAATTCCAATAATTTTTTTTCAACATATTTAATTTCTTGAATATTTCAAACTTTTTTAATATACAAAAATATTTTGTAACACCATTTTTTTTAAAAATCAATAATTAGAAAAGAAAAAAGAAACTAGTGAGACAAGAAATATACTTAACTCTATACTATTGGAATAATTATTGTATATAAGCCTACTTTTTAAGACAAAAATTCCCCAAAATTGCTTAACAGGCTTATGGAAATGATGCTGTCTTACTAGAAAAGTAGTGGGCAATGTATGAACTTAAAATTGTATTAACATCTTTTTAGGTGGTAATGTATGGTATCCACTGTCATTATCATGAGTATTAAACAAGCAATTCCGACAAGAAAAATGTTTACCTTAGACACAGAAGAATGGAAATCTTTCATTTCATTGCTAAGAAGTGCTCCAAATTTGCTAAGAACTTCTTTGTGCCAGGAATCATATTTGAGTGTCACTTTAGATTGAACCTAAAACAAAAAAAATAAGCATAAAAAAAAAATCAGAAAAATTAAAAAACACAAAGAAAAACAAAATTTTTTTTTTTTTTTTTTTTTTTTACTTACTTTTCCAAACTGTACAACAATAGGACCAATTTCCTTTTGGGTTTCAGTTGTGTCAAATGTTTTTCGTGAAGCTCTGAAGTACATAAAATGATTTATTCATCTATATATAAAATGTAAGTTGTGATACTATCATGAAACAAAACCACCTATTTTATAGAATTGATTTTGGCAAGTTATAAAAATCTTAATATTCTTTGCCTCACATATCTTTATCATCCAAAATGGTGAATTTATAAAAAAATTTGAATTTTCACTTATCAGTAGGAAAAATGTTGAGATTAACTAACAAGAAATTTGTAGGCTGTTTTTTAAATTAACATTTAAGAAAAAAAGGAAAGATATTGATTTGAAATCTACAAAATATTTGAAAAGAATTTTTCTTATGAAATAATGAGTAAAAAAAAAAAAAAAATTTACTTTTAATTCTTTAAAAAGCAAGTAAAGTAAAATCTGTATTTTTAAATTAGTGAAAAAATTACAATGGGGGGAAAAAAAAAAAAAATCTAAATTGCTCAAGTAAAAATCAGTAATAGAAAGTTATTCATTAAAACCAACTTTATTTCCTCCAAGGTTGCCATCCACACTTGAAGATTGGTACCAAGTTTGCCATACAGAGTATCTGGGTTCAAATCCCACAAAGCTTGATATCGCAACCAAACCTGAGAATATAAGTTAAATTTATTCATTTCCACTAAGTTTCATAAGTATTACAATATATTTAATTTTGAACTAACTGGGTTAAAAACTTCCCATTAAAAAAAACAAAAAAACAAATTTTTAATTAAAAAAAAAAAAAAAAAAAAAAAAAAATCAAATGATACTTACTTCAACATATTCTTGAAATTCCTTGACAGTCACTTGAATTGCTTCGTAAGCATCCTCTAAGACAGATTTGCGTTGTGGCATTTTGGTTAGGAGTGTACGATACGTAGTTTCTAGTTCTGATTCAACATCAAGTCCAACCTACATGCATCAAAATATACTAAATTCAGTAAATAATAAAATTTTAGTTCTTAAAATAAAAAAAATTAAAAAATACACACACACACACATATATATATATATATATATTGTAAAATCCAAGTTGAATACAATAAAAACGAATATCAAAAGTATTTTTGGTAATGTGATTTTTTTCTATTTTATGTAAAGTTATTTTTCAGGTAATCATCCCAAAATGTTGCAAGCAAAATCCTTTAACTCAAAAAATCAGAACTCATTGCATCCTAATGAAAATAAATGAAGAACCAACAATGTTACCTGATAGCGCGAATGTTGAATTCGAGGAAGACTGGTGACAATAGCTTCCCAAGCAAAAAGTTCCTGCATGATATGATATCTTGCATCTTCAACTGGTGGACTCACATAGATGAGTTGGTTAGTGATTCGCAATTCATGGATCAGAGCCTTGTGAGAGGAGAAAAAAATCTTTTCAATTCAGTATATTCTTTATGTCAATATTTACAACCATTTTTTGCTGCTTTGTATAAAAATATACAACGCAATATGTACAAAACATTAGAATTAACAAATTCAAGAAATTTCATACTTTGAATGGGAAAATGTTTAGATCAATAAAATCAAATACTGATAGACAACCAATTTTCCACCAACTGATGAACTAGTCTTTTAATACAGATACAAAAGAACAAGTGACCTATATATCTATAAACCTACAAAATTATTATTTTGAACAATTGTTCAGTTTAAGTTAAATATTAACAGCTGCTTAAGAATAAACGGTACATCTTTCATCTAAGGCTAGAGCAAAGACCCAAAGAATAAGGCTTACTTTTCATGTTAGATATGAATTATGTCTAATATATACTTCATGAAAAGTAGGCCTTATTACTTAGCCAAAATAATGTCAAGTTATATCAACCTTGATATTTGGTTCTCCTCCTGGTTTGTGTACCATTTGCTGTGGTATATCTGTATCCATAGAACGATCTGGTTGTTCCTCTTTCTTGCCCTTTAGACACTGGGTCCAGGCTTTCAAGCCAGCTTCAAGCCGAGATGCCAGACGTTTTTCTACCTATTAATGAGTCAACAATATTCCAATCACATGCATGTAAATATATTATCAACTTGTAGCATTTAAAGAATTTATCTTTTTGAATATCAGTCATGTAAAATCTTTATTGCATAAGTCATGCTTCTAAGTCCAAGGTCTGAGAAGATATAAAAGAACTGAAGTGCATAAACTAATCTTGAATAGTGCATATAAGTTTTGTCAACAAATTCATTAACTTTAGGCACAAATAATTCATTAATTCTATTTATGAATTTTAAAAGATATTTGGCACAGCAATACTTAAGCACACCAATTATTAGAATTTTACTTTCCAATAAAAAATGAATGAATACTGATGCTTTATTTCAAAACTAACAATTTACTTGGGTTATATTTTATCACTGATCAGATATACTACAAGTCATTTAAAATTGAAATAACAATTATATAAGATAGACATTCATTTAAATTTTCAATTACAGGGACCTTTATAATAGAAAGTGTATTACATGATAATCATTCTCAACAGAAGGTAGCAAAGCTTAAAAAGTACAATTTAAACTAAGGCAACTTAATATACAAAAATCTGAATTAGAGCCCAAAATTATAAATACAAGAAAAAAAATAAAATGAAAGGTTTCTTCAACAATCTGGCAAACCAACAATTTATAATTTAATGCTATTTGACAAAATATTGCTTAGAACATGCAGAAATTGTATATTTTGATAAATTGAATTCATTTAACAACATTAAAATCTTTTACCAGCCTTACAGTTATAGACACTTTTGTTAAAAACAAAATAAAAAACGACAGAAATAAGATTTCACTTTAAAAAGGACATCAGTGCTTAACAGTTTAAGATAACAGTAAAATGAGTGCCTCATATGGTCCATTATTATGAAAGATTATGGAAAACAAATGAAGACAAGAAACTTCCAAATGAAATCGAGTGGGGGAGAAAAGTGATAAATACTTACTTCTTGGTCAAGTTTTGCCACCCACTGAGGTAAATTGGAGTAAGAGTGTAAACTCAAATTATCAACAGACTTTTGTACTTTACTCAAAATCTCTCTGAATGTTGAAGCTTGATAAGCACAGTTTTCAAGTGATTTTACTTCAATAGAAATTTCCTCTTCAATGGTCAGCAAGTCATCAACCTGAAAAATATTTTTATATTAAATACTGATTTTGGTACATTAACTCTATTCTAACATTAGAATGAAGTTATTTCTGTTAAGCAACTGGGTATATAAATTTATGCTTACAGACATCTCACACATGGGCAATTTGTCTTTTTTACGATTAAATCAAGACCATATAGATTCTAATTAAACTTCTGCTAAGGAAGATGTTGATATAAAATTTTATTGTGGATGATTCATAGAACTGGATATATTTTATGATAATGATAGTGTAAAAAAAAAAAAAACATTTTTTATAACGTATCATTTTCGGATAAGAAAATTTTCAAGCCAATAAAATGTACCAATTTATGACTAAAAATAAAAAAGATCATAATTACGTATAGAGAGTGGAGGGCATACAAAGAGTAACAAAACAAATAAAAAAGTAAACAATTACAGGGAGTTATTCAGGGAATTAAGATTAACTACTTAAAGAATGAGAGATGATCAAACTGAAACAATCAAAATAATGGAATACCCAAGGAGGCATAACAAATAATCTTTGTGATTAGTTTAAGGAATGATTGGAGAATATTTTTATACTTTGTAGAACATGAGATATTTGTCTGAAAAATTGGTTATATTTTTTGTTAAAAAAAATAAATAAATAAATAAATTTTTAAAAAAAATTTTTTAATTTAAAAAAATTTAAAAAAAAAAAAAAAAAAAAGTGCTGTAATGTAAATTTTTAGAGAGAAAAACCAGATTTTAAAAAAATTCTTATCCCTGTATAAAATGGTTTGAGTGAAATAAGTTTCTACGTTTTAGACTTTTACTGAAAAAAAAGTTAAACATCTAAGCATCATCCAATTTTTGGTAGTAAAGTTAGCGACCTTAGTGGAGGGTGACCCCCAAGACTCCCTTTTCAATAGCTACTACACCAAGATGTAGCAGAGGGCACTACTCCATTTCCAGGATTGCTACATGGTCCTAACCTTATAGTGCTGAGTGCAAAGCAAGGCTGCATCAAGTACTATTTTTTGAGTCTTTGGTATGACTCGACCTGGGAACCCCAGTCTCCCAGACCATTGGCAAACACTCCAATTAGGACAATGGTAGTACTTAGAATAATAATGTGGCAAAATGTAAAAAGGGTACAAATTCCTTGTTCTCTTTAATTGAATCGTTTAAAAAAAAATAAATAAATAAAATAGATGAATAAGAAATAAAATAAAATTGTGCTGATTTTTGTTTATTTGATAAATATTTTAGTTTTGTTTCTGATTATTGTTTTATGATTTTTGTGTTCAAGCACAACAAAAGCAAAACTAAATTGAGTAGGGATGACCACAGTAACAAATATAAATCAATAAAAGAGGAGCCTAAATAAATGCAAAGATTTGGAAGCAGAAAAAATTTCAAGAATAGCTTAGAAACTGAAAAAATGTTTCAGTAAAAGAAATGAATACAAGTATTCTGGATATACTCCCTATACATCAGTTGACCCTATCAGTTCTCAGAACCATGTAAATTATTCAACTGAGTTTCACAATTGCCTTGAGCTAACAGGAACTATTCTATAGAATCTGTTACTGTCATTTGGGGCAAAAATCCTACAACTCTACAATCCTCCAAAAATTTGCAATGGTACAAGATTTATCATCAAAATTATGAAACAGAAAAAAAAAAAACAAAAAAAAACTCACTTTCTCTTGAAAGTTGAAAACAGTTTCAGCAAGTTTTTGAACATAAGGATCCAATTTGTATGATTCCCAGACCAGTGAAACACCCTGAAATAAATTCAGATTATAAATAATTTAATAAGAAATATCAAGCATTTTACTTATTTTCTTTTTAATCCCCAAAACTTTTATGAAATAGTTGTTTTAATATTCAAATTAACCATAAATATCTAAGAGATTAATCAAAATATGAACTATTATTAACAATGCTATCTATACTGATTAACTACTTTCTCTGAACATCACGATTTCAAGAAGGGACATAAATCTTATCTTGGAAAGTATTGATCAAATTCAAGAAATAACAGTAAACACCATACTTTTTTTTATAGAATAACTTATCACTGACATAGTAATACCTTTATTTTTGATATTAGTGAAATCTTAAGAACTTTCAAGTCAAATTTGAAAATTTGAAAAGAAAAGAGGGCTAGCGATCAGGCTTAATACAAAATTTTATTTTCCTATGCATAAAATTAAATTGTGCTTGCTTGATTTTAGATAAAACTGTTCCTAAAAGTATTTCAGAACATTAATAGAAGATTAAAAAGGTATTAAATGACGAGTCACATTCATAGTTACCCTAACAGTTAATAGCATATGTGCCAAAATCAAAAAGTTAATAGATATATAGAAATGAAAAAGCATGAAAGTTATAAAAGAAAATTTACAATCTAGTATACTGTAAATAAGCATTATCAGATTGCTTACCTCTGACACTAAATTTTGAACTTCTCTTCTTAATCCAGCAACCAGAAGGGTTATTGAAGATCTTTCTTCCACCTATGAAAATAAATCCACTCAAACTTACCATCCACCAATGCAAGCAAAAGGTTATATTTTTAAACAAAATTTTTTGAAAAGCAATATTTACCATAGTTATTCATATACAATGTAATCTCTTCACTTTCTTATAGCTAAATTTTTGTTTTATCCTCTCATATAATGCAACCACTGAATATGGCCATGGTTATTTATACTGTTTGAGAAACCAATATAATATTGCTAGAGATTTCAAGACATTATATAAAAGCCCAAATTATTGATGGTGGCAGGAAAAAGGGAATCATATTTACAAATCTATAATGAATTTTTCTAAATACAAAAAAGAAAAAATACAGCTACTTTACACTCAATTGATACCCACTTTTCATACATTTATCTCATCTTAGATTTAATCATCCATGGGTAACTGTCACAACACAAAATATTCAGTTTCTATTTTGAAATAATCTTTAAAAATAAAAAAGCAGAAAACTTTATCAAATAATTTTCCACTGCTTTTATCTTCACAAGTCTGTTTTTACAGTTCTGTTTGTTTTAAATCTGTTCCCACAATAAAATAGTTTTGTCAAATTTAAAGTTTGGTGTGAGTTTACCAAATATATATCTTTTATAGATCTGAATTATGTATACTTGTTATAATAAAAATAAATAAATATACACTTAAGTATAATGCTACCTACCACCACAATTTTATATAAAATCTATCCCATTATATACAGTAATAGTTAAATCTTTAAAGAAACCAGATTACAAGAAAAACAATTGTTAGATAATTCATTTTCTTGCAAGAAACAAAGTAGTGCATGCATATAACTTTAAAACATCAAAAGGAATAGAATGATGCATCTAAAGTATATCAGATGTATAAATTTTAGAAAATGCAGTGTTTTTCCCTATATTATGAATGTTTGGGGGGGGAATCGAAATGAACATTGTAATCAAAATTTTATGAAAATAATTTTGTATTATAAATAGAAAAAGTTAAAGAGAAAAAACGGTTTTTGAAGTAATATGATAAAAAAGTGACTTTTCTTTTTTAAATTTAATGGCTTCATGTTTATTTGAAATATCTAAATGATTACACCGAAAATGTTTCAATAAAGTCTTAAATTTAAACAAGTAAAGCAATCATTTAAATCATTTTTTTTTATTGAGCAATAATATATAGTAAACATGTAAATAAAACAAAATCAAATGGATCTATAATTTTTTTCCTTTTTATTTGTATGTGGTAAATCAAAGGTAACATAATTGAAACTAGTCTTTTTTTAATAATTATACAAGAAATGCTTACTTTTTCAAGTGTTCTTTCATATGTTCTAACACTCTCAATGAGAGAAATAGCAAAAGGATAGAGCTGATTGGCTTGATGAGCTTTATTAACAATAGCCAATGGGACTCTGTATCCAAGCCATCTGAGATTTCGTACCTGACAAAAATCAAACAAAAAATTTAATTAGTAAATTCATTTTCCTACCTTAAAACAAATTCTTGACATAATTAAAAGAAATATTCAAATATTTTCAGAAGGTACCAATTTTATTTGACAACGATAACTAATCCAATTAGTAAATTATAAAGCAATTTCGAAAACTGTATGCCCAAATTTTTTTTCAATCAATAATTTTCAATTAAAAATATTTGAAATAAATACTGTAACATTTCTAAGTAAAAATTAAATTCTATGGCATTTAACCACATTTTCAAACAATATATTTTTTATACTGAAACTAAAAATTATAAAGAAAAATAATTTGAGTTAAACCTTTGTAAATATTTCAATATCCTATTTCATAAAATTAGAAAAGAAAAATTCAAAAATCAAAATCTGAAAATCAGTAAAAGTTTTTAATTCTTCTTAATCCCTGCCCAAGTGTAAAATTAAAGATTTAAATAGAATAAATAGCTTAGATGAACACAGTGAAATGTTACAACTAAAAATGTTGGCACAAGCTAACAATAATAACAAAGAAAGTGATAGACTGTTCTGAAGGAAGCTTGTAAATTACTATATATACACACTAGAGGTTGATAACATGATAATCCAAGCAGAAAGAGATTTATTGAGACACAAAGTTGACACTATAGTGTTTCAGTTCTAATGAACCATCAACAAGACTGTGAGGGATGATATTAGTGATGTTAAATCAACAATGGATGTTTAAAAATACAAAAACCTAGGAAAAATTTATGTATCAAGAAAGACTTGGCCACTTAATCAGTAAATCAGTGTTTGTATTTAAATTATGTCATTTGACTTATTAGGAATATTGTATAGAATTTATATGTAACATTTGTTTATCAAGAAAGATTTTGAATCAAAGGAGAAAGAAAAAGAAAGACAAAAAGTAAAAGAAAAGTGTAAAATTATGATATGTGTGAAAAATGTTAACTAAAGATGGACTATATTGTAACTACTTAAAATAGATTTCCTCAAATATGGAGAAATATTATAAAAACCCAGATTCTAGGAGTTTTTGCATGCATTTATCAAGAATTCCTAGAATCAGATCCTTTTAAATATATTATTCCCAATAATGTCTGTTACTTCAGATACATAACTGACATCCTACTTATTTATCCACAAGATCTTGATTTACATAGCATCACTGACAGACTAAACAACATAGAACCTTCTATAAAGTTCACATATGAACTTTAATCCAACAACACTACCTTTTCTCGACATCTTACTTATTAGGAATATTAACAAACTTGAATTCATTCACACCACAATAACAATACCAAAAGAGGTGTCACTATAGTTTTTTTTTTTTTTATCTCAGTGCTCTACGCATTTATTTCCCAAAATATCTAAATGATGAATTCAACTCTTTTCTTAACCTTCAATAGCCCAAATCTTTTATACACTTTGCTAAATCTAAAGCCCTTAAAATCCACAAGAAAAATCAAGCTCAAACTAATGCCAACTCAATCTCTTATAAAACTAGCCCCCCCCCCATACATTCATAACTTTGCCTAACAATTCTTTTATCGTTCTTAAATAAATTTGATATTAAAATTACCACTTTAACCTCTAAAACACAGAGGTATAGTCAGTGAAAAAGATATGAATAAGTCTTTCTAAAGAGGTGTAATCTTAAAAAAGAAATATTCTAGGCAATAAAGAGCTGGACATAATTCAAACATTTTGAAAATGCTTATGATTTATAAAAAAATAAAAAGTAAACTAATAGTCTAACCAAAGCAAGTTCTTTTTCCTCAAATATTTGTTCATAGACTGATTTTTCAAATTAAAAACACTTAGAGTCAATATTAAACTTACTTCTTTGGAAAGTGTTATAATTTCAGGCTGGAAGTTTACCACAAGTCTGAGGACATTGCCTTTTCCCACTTGTCTGGACTTGGTACTCTGAATACTGAAAATTCGCCCAGAAACACTTAGCTGCCGCTGCTGGACCTAAAGGAAAAAATAAAAAAAGTCAAACAGTGAAGTGTTGTCCAACAAGAGCTGAGTACTGGACAGGAAGACGAGCTGTGTAAATGAATAATTACGAACAATCCATACTTTAAAAAAGTGCTAATGTCTTCACAGATCACTAAAATAGACAGATCTGCTTATTTGACTGGTTGTTTGCAACAACCAATCAGAGGCACTGATGAGCGGTCTATAATCATCCAAATGAATAAGAAGCCAATCTAATTTTTTTTTTCTTTTTTCTATGTTGCATGAGCTAGAGGGCATATCAGAGACAGATCATCTCTGATAGGGTCTGCTTGGTGAGGGGAGTATGATGTTGGAAGACCCAAAACTCCCCAAGGAGCCAAGCAAAACATCACTGACAACACCCCCTGGCGCTAAATGCATATATTTAAAGTATAAAGAAAGAGAAAGAAAAAAAAAAAGCGAAAGAAAATCAAAAAGTAATACCACATAAAAGTCAAAAATTGAAAAATAAAACAAAAATTGCATCTATAAACACCCTCTGTTTAAAGTTAACTGAATATACATGAAAAAAAAAAATGTTATTCTACTACCAAATAAAATGAAGATTTGAGATTTCAATTTCTGAAAGATAATTTCAGAAAAGCTAATACCTTAATTATACCGGACATTGGCCTAATCAGGGTTAGAGTGTTCGCCAATGGCCCGGGAGACCTGGGTTCAATCCCAGGTCGAGTCATACCAAAGACTCAAAAAATGGTACTTGATGCCTCCTTGCTTAACACTCAGCATTATAAGGTACGGATCAAGGGTAAAGTAGAGCAATCTAGGGAAAGGATTAGCGCCCTCCCCTACACATTGGTGTAGTAGCTATCGAAAAGGGAGCTTTCGGGTTACCCTCGACTATGGTCGCCAACTTTACTTACTTAATACCTTAATTATGATACAATACATACTATCTCATGTACAACTACACAAAAAAATACATACATGCACAATAAAAAAACACACACACACAAATTTGAAAGACAAAAAACACATACACGCTGGACAATTTTCATATGAAAAAAATCCCTCGTCAAAACAGTTTATGCACTTTCAAAACATAAGCTTTACATATACACAATATGAAAATTTCAATATACTACTTTAGTGTGGCAGCTTTTTTTTTTTTTTTTTCTTTTTTTTTTTTTTTTAAAGATTATGATTATTTGGCATAGTAACTTTTTATTTACGAATATATAAGAAAATAGAAGTGATATTTTTTTTAACCTTTCTTCCCCATTCTTCAAACAGTTCTTGTGTGTTAAGTTTTGCACGGAAACTGTCTCCATCTCCTTTCAATTTTTGTCCTTCCACATGATTCTCCCAGCCTTTGCCAAGAACATCCTCAACACGTCGCATATAGGCACTTAACTGGCGTTCAATCTATAAGAGGGGAAAAAAATATGACTGAATTTAGAAATACAATCACAATTAAGAGTTTAAAAATAACAAAAACTTTGACTAAACTTTCTTTTACATAAGTGTGTGTTAAATCAGGTTTAAGTATATCTAAATTAAAGTGTATATTTTAATAGTAGTAAGTTTAACAAATATCCAAAATATTCTAATAAAAAAATAATTCGGGAATTGTTTTAAACTAGGAAAACAACTAAAAATGAATGTCAGTAAATAATTTTAAACAATTTGAATGCTAGATGATTTTTTTCAGCCTTGTCTGCTGCTGTGGATAATAAATCTATTCTTTCACAACTTGGCAGTTGTTAACGTGTATTGAAGTAAAATTATTTAAAATTTTTTAAACACAATGAAGATTTATTTACACCATTTTCTTTTAAAAACAAGAGAAACCCAAAACAGGAATTACATTAAAAATATACTTAGTAGTGAACAAATTAAAAACTTAAATGTTAGCATGATGTCATTTCAGCTCATGTACTGATCATTAATAATTCACATTCTAAAATATAATGGGGGGAGGGGGTCTTCAAATAGCTCAGTAGTATTAAATGTTGCTTTTGAAGCTACACCTGCAAATTCAACCTATATTACTATATCTGTTTTCATATTTGAAATAAAAGAATGAAATAAAGAAATCAATTTATGCTTACTTGTCGTGCCCAGATGATTGAACCAGAAACTGGAGGTAAATCTCTGACTTTGCTCATACGACAGGCCTTGCTTTGTGCATATTGCACCTGATAAAATATAAAGAAGCAGATTATTCAAAAAGTATAATAAAAAAAAAAACGAATAAATGAAACATGCATATCAAAGTATATTAAAATGATATGGAGTTAAACTACTTGAATTAGCAATCACATACAAGTTAACCAACCAAAAAGTTAAAAATTAACATAAATTGAATCTTAAAATTATAGTGTAATATTAAAGATATTCATCATTTCATACAAAGTAATTAAGAATTAAAACTGAAAATTTAAGCACCCCTAATTTATCAATTTTATTAAAAAAAAAAATAAAAAAAAACTATTCTTATAAAATATAACACTGCTTGCATGATTATCATGTCTCAAGTGGAAAAAAAAGCACTACCAAGTATTGCACATGAATCAAGAGTTTTCAATACATATGTGGAAAATTCTTAGTTTAATAGTAGTGTGACTGCCTTGATAAAGCAGATTTTTTTTAAATTTTCAAACTCAAATATAACATAAGGCCAAGGGCCAAAGAATTAGTGATAATCAACCGAGGCAAATTGTTGGGTTTTCTCGTAGACTAATTGCGAGACAGCTCAACATAAGCCATACAGTAAGCAATCATCAGTTAAAAAGCACACGACAATTAATGTAATGGGTAGGCATAAGACCAAGAAAAACTAAAGTTTATGAAAACAAGTTGATTGTGAAACTTTCCAGAAAAGAACCTACTTGAACAAGCCACTTGAAGACCAATGGCATATCAGTTCTAGGATATCTCTCAGCACCAATGTTCATGCATCACAATGTCCTACCCAAAGATCACTCCAAGACATATAGAGGAATGTTCACAGTGGTGTAATGGTAGAATTGGTAGGAACATCTACTCTTGGGTACACTAGTTCAATGAGCAAGGGTCTATTGCATGTGACTAATGGCAGAGCTCAAATATAGCATGCTAAAGGAACTGTATATCATCATCATACATGTTTTATTTGATGGTAAATGAGTTGCTTGTATGACTACAAACTTTATCTTGTGATACAGCAAAGCAACCTAAAGGTAACAAGAACAAATCCTTAAAAGAGTTGTCATATTCCTTGATCAGCACCAACTGGTATCATATCTCATCTTCATGAACGACAATGTGCAGTGAGGGAATGAAATCCTATTGACACTCTTCTGTGGCCTGCAAGAAGCCCCGATATTACTCTCATAGAACATTGGAGACATTTTGGGTCATAAAGTGCAAACTAGGGTCCCTCCAAATCAAATACTAGCAGATTTGCATAAGGAACCCAGGAAGAATAGCACAATATTATAGCACATTATAGAAGTATAATTGTTTCTGGTAATATTTTACCATAAATTGCCTTATTTACCAAGTTCTCATTAAAATACATTTTCCTTGTGGTATATATTTTTTATTTACCTGTATTCAACAACAACATAACAGATTTTACATTTAGTCTTCCTAAAAATCTAGCAAAAAAGAACCAGTGGCGCTTAACTTTTAAGCATGTACATAGTTAAAAAAAAATGAAAAGGCTTAATGTAACTAATACAAATTGTACAAGTCAATAACAAATGAATTTAATCTGATTAAACTTTACCTTAAATTTCTCATGTAGTGCTTCAATATCATCTTTGACTCTCTGAATAAGTTGTGTTTGATACTCTCTGATTGCACCTCGGATATGAGGTCGAATGAAAAGTGCATTGAACCGAGAGAAAATGCGAAACATTTCATTTGCATTTCTGGCAGTTCCTAACTGATCTCTCAGTTTGGCTGTAATACGGGTCTCTACTCTGTCGATTCTCTCATCATATCTGGTACCAGTAATAATCAAAACATTAAAGACTTTCATAACATCAAGATCTCAGAAACAAAAAAAAATAGAAGTAATCAAAATTTGAATATATATGAATTTCATTTTGTTCTATCTTGAATTAAAAAATACTCTTGTAAATGATTTATTTAAATTCATTTTAAAAACACACACACAATAGAAGTAAATACACACCATTTGACTGAAATTTGATTCATAATTATGCATTCAATTATATAAACCCTTTCTACAATAAAAGTATGCAATAACTATACTATTTGAAATTACCTTCATGCGTGAATTTCAGTGATCTGAATGTCTTCATTGATTTTAAATAATGGAATAAGGTTAAATATATAGATATTTAAGCAGTAATTTCTTTTTAGAGTGTCAAGCTTAAAAAACTATTATGAAATCAACAATATGAAAAGTAAATTAATGTAAAATAAACAAAAAGTTTTATACATTCTATCAAGTTACTTCCTTTCATTTAAATGATAATAGAAAAATTTTTTTTAAAAGACTAACTTATACTGACATGATAACTTATGAAAACCTCACTAGATTAGACTCATTCAAATTCTTTTCAATACTTCCATTAACAATAAACATTCAATATCAAAATTCTTAAAAGAAATTTGAATAATATTATCTATAACCTGAAAAGAGTTATGATATACCTTTTGATAGCAGCTTCCCAAGCATCAGTGCCATCTTTTGTGACATCTAAGCCATCAACTTCCTTCACATTTTCATAAGCTAGATTCACTTCCTGAAGAGACAATATTAAAATAATCAAATTATAAACATTTCAATAAATGTTTTAGATACAGCCATTAGATTTCAATACCAAATTGAGGATATCCATTGATGAATACACCCAATTAATTCTAAAAGTATTTTGTCAAAATAAAATATTAAGTGTTCACCTCAATCGCATTGGCATCAGCAGCCTCATCTACCATAGGTTCTACTTGAATTTCAGGTTCTTCTGTAGATGGAGTACCAGCACGTCCTTTACTTGGGGATGGCCGCAGTACACGTAAGATAACTTGACGAAGTTGCTCATGCTGGCGCCGAAATCTGTAAAATATAATTGTAATATCTGGAGAAAAAGCATGGATTTTGTTTGAATTTGGACAATTTTTTAAAATTTTCCTATCAACTAATAACACCCTTGAAGCAGTTCAGTTCTCTTGATAATGCAAAAACAGACATGCTATCAATATCCATCAAGACAATTTATTGTGAAAAGGTTGCGGTAACTTATTTTTTTCTGGCATGTTTAACAACTGATGCAACATTGTTGTGTAGTGAGGTCAATATTGATATATACTTGTGAGAAATTTCCAGAACATAAGTTATCTTATTTTGTTGACAGTATTTTTTCAAAGGTTGGCAGCCAAGAACAATAGGCAATTCTCAGCTAGTTTAGAACTTTCAGAGATTAATGAGTAAGACAGAACACCTCAGCATTGCCAAGCATCTGATCACTGGATTGTGTGACCCCACGCTGTTTATTGTGCTACGCCCAAACCAGTGTCACAAAAGACAAAAAGGAAAACAAGATTTGAAGTACTGGACTTGCTTACAGAAGGAAGTGTGTGTTACTTGAAATCTTCCTTTAGCTCTGTTCCCCACCTCCTATGTATCCAACAAAAATTCTTTGCCAGATCCTAAAAGGTCACAGTAGCCTAAGGATGTCAGCAGACTGAGCACAGCTCAGCCACTGGGCACTTTCTCTGATGGATCCTCAGACAAACTGAACTCAGACCTTACCCACCTCACTTGAGAAACAGGAAGTGCTTGTTCATTTTCTGTTTGCTTCCCTTTCCTCTGCATTGTTTAACCCCACACTTGTTCAAGGTCATGAAGTTGCTTTGTTTAAACCTATGTTGACCTACTGCCTAGCCAGGCTGGCGGTAGGTGAGTGAACTGCTTTCTTCCTTTTGTCACGTGATAGCCCACGGAGACGATAGAAATAAGATTAATACTATCCTCCCGTTGGAATGAACAATGGCGACCCGTCAAAAAAGTGACCGTTAAGGAAGAATGTAGGTCACAGAGGGGATATCAACAGGTGTTGGTACTTAATAACCTCAGGTTGCCGGACACCAAGGGGGAGAAGAGAGAAGCCAAATGATTGGCTGGGACCCCAAAACGGAAGTGGGGACTCCTTCCCCTCAGCAGAAGTAAATAATAAGAAAGTTAGTTTTTGAGCAGGGCTCGTGGCAGACAGACCCATAGCCATTTACTCCGGGTTGAAGACAAAAGAATATCTGAGACACGAGGGACCCCAGGTTCTTCAAGCCAGTGTAAAAAAATAGAATAAAGTCTATTAGCCCGTGAAAGAAGAAAGATTCTCCAGTGGAACCCCGTCGAAAAATAAGATAAGTAACTTTGGGGCCATTTCTCCTTTATACCCAAACTTTATATACCACTCTCTCTCTCTCTCAATTTGAAGAAAAACAAAAGTCAAGAAAAGACATTTATATTCGTGGACTGTCCATTTGTTATATGTTTTGACACTTTGAAAGTGTATCGCTTTGTACAGTAAAGGATTCATGTATTTTTATGTTACCACGTGGTTGAAGTTTATTCTTTGCAGTTCTTCTACGAATTTGTTACTTCATGCTTCCTTTTCAGCTTCTATTCGCCTTATGTTATCTTGCTTAGAATTGTCCTATTAATTCCCTAAAAATATCACACGGGAAACCGGAGTTGCCGACTACTACAATATAATATTATTACGACTAAAACCTATAGGCTCATATCTTCTGTTTGTCTAGGGGATGAAGTTAAGCGGCCTGGTGGGTGTGTGGATAGTGTGAAATTTAGAACCCCTTGCCAGCGGCGGTCAGTCTGGCCCTAAATTAATCCCTCACGTAATATGCCAGGTCTTATATGCCTGAGAGAAAAACTCTGAATGAGGACTTATTCTATAAGGGATCAAGTGCCAACCTGCCCCGTCTTCACACGTGCGAAAATAAAGTCCTGTTTTGGGATTTTAGTCAATTTGCCGTCACACTTTCTTGTCTTGTCACATACTGCATGGATACATAGATGTGTGTGTGTGTGTGTGTGTGTGTATATATATATATATACACCCCCCTATACCTACTCATATGTCCACTATGACATACATGCACATATTAGTCCTATACTACCATGCCAAGGATCTATAGTGTCACATGAGAACAAATTCAATACTAACAAATTTGACAAGTTACTCATGTAAGCATACTTTTTTGTCTTGATTTAACTCAAGATCTTCAGCAAAGAGCTTTAATTTAAATGGAAACCTGGCAAGCAAAAATGAAAAGTTCACTAATTTTCTATCAATGTAAAGAATATATTTAACGTAACCACACCTTCTCATCTGATCAAGTCTAGCTTGAAGACGTTTGTGAGCAGGATTGACACGCCAAACCATACGAAGATGCTCTTCACGTTTTTTCTTTACTTGGTCTCTGAGCAGACCCTGTAGTTTGTCATATTCATCATCCCATGTACTAAACACTTCGAAACATGCAGACATCACCTGGAAATAGTAAATATAGAGAAAAGCATAAAAATTTGCAATAATTTTTCAGAATATATAATATAAAATACTGAAAACATCTAGGTAAAACGAAAACTAATAATGTTAATTTCTTAACCTTTTTATAAAGAGAAAAAAAATATTTCTTGACAAATAGTTACAAATAATTTGAAAAATAATTTCTATTACAAACCTAACTGAATAATTATGTAAATAATGAAAAGAATACATAGTAAAATCTTTAACTAAACATAGCTACTAAACTAAAGTGCATATTGTTAATATCAACCTTGTAATGTTTCTCTTGCAAATTGGAATTAATGATGAGAGGAATTTGAGCTAAAAAGCTCTTAACCATAAAATATCTAATCAATTGAATAATGCAGTTTTCCTAATACATAAAAAACAAATTCATAATAAAAAATTATTCACCTTTTCAAAGTCATCATAAGGAATGTGCATGAGTCGTCGTGTTCCCAAAACCTGAAAATAAAGTAACATCCAGTTGAATGATATGCTTCATTTGAAATCTTTTAAAATGTTTCATTTTTCAACATATACATTTTTTTTTCAATTTATGATGACTCTATTAGGACAGTCTTTTGAAAAAGATAAAAATGTCGAAAAAAATTTTTTCTTTCACAAATATCCATTTTTAAATATTGTATTACTCAGGAAATATATACCACCAAAAGCATGAAACAAATGCAAAAAATAAAGAAAAAAAACAAAAACAAAGAAAAGAAAAACCTAGAATTTAATTGTCACCTTAAAAAATTTATAAACTAAATTACATTTAAATAATTTGATTTATCGATCCTGAAATGGGTAAAATTTAGCTTACTTTTAGCAACTGAGTACTTAGATCTCTAGAGATGGCCTCCACTAGTCTCAGCGCTCGCTGAATGGGATATTTGGTAGGTCGAATCTTTCTTAGGTGATTGAAGATTGCCTGCAAGGCACTACGAATTCGATCCAACTCAGTGGCAGCCAACAGGTCATTCAAGGGGAAATCTTTCATCAATTGGTTGTAATCATTTACAGTTAACATAGCAGTTTTCAAACCTGGACACAAGAAAAATGAAAATAATCATTCAATATATCAAATTTAAAACTAAGATTTATTTAAGAACCAGAATATAAATCATAGTTCAGAACAGACTAAAAAACTTGTTTCTAAATAAAAAACTTTCCTGTATGATGTCTAAGTAGAAAACATTGCTTTTAATCTAAGTTTTAATTACAAATTCCTACTTTTTATAAAGATGATTTTAATAATTTTAAGAAACACAAAATTAAAAAATAACAATTTCTCTATTTTCCTCAGCTGCCTCAAGAATATGCAGATTGAAGAAAAAAAAAAAAAAAAAAGCTTGAATTCTACAATAGTAAAAGAACAGCAACTTTCAGATAAGCATTTAGAACAATTTTCTTTTGCATCAATCACTGAACTGCACTTTCAAAACATTAAACAGATTAGTATATAATATACAAGCATTCACAAAATAAAGTTACCTGTATCAGTATCAAAACTAACAGTAGCGTGGAATCTTTTTCCATGTTTAAGAATGTCTAATGTCAGTACAACTTCAATGCTCTCTCTTTTTTCTTGAATGCGAAGAAGAGCTCGTTCTAAGTTGAGCCAGAAGCTGATTTCTTGCAATGCAGTTCCGGAAGCAGGATCACGATCCAATTTTGTGACCTATCAACAAAAAAGGAATGTATTAAATTCAAAATAAAGACTTTCTAACAGTCATTTATTTTCAAATATAAAACATTTTATACATGCAAACGGTTAACTGTTTAATAGTCAAATGAGGGGAGACTGCCCAAAAGTTCCAACAACAATAAGACTTAATTTTTCTTTTAAACATTTTAAAACTAACTTTTAAATATGCATTCAAAATGTGGCAGTATTAATAGCTTTAAGACAGCAGAAAATACATAAAAATGAATTATACTGAATGCTGTTAAGTTGGTTGGTTTGATTTTATGGCATATCAACCTTCGTAGGTTATCTCACGCCAAATCAATTTTTATGAAAATACGAGGTTCATTAAATAAGTTTCCAGACTTTTTTGTATGGGCACTTTTATTGATAGTACACACATGAAACCCTAGTTCCCTTCCAAATAATCTCCTCCGGCTGCAATGCACTTGTACCATTCCGACTACTTCTGGAAGGCCCCATGGAAGTACTCTTCTGAGAGTGTGTCAATGACCTTTGTCACAACCTCTTTCATCTCAATTGTCTCATAACAACAGCCTCTGAGCTTAGGGAATAACCAAAAGTCACAGGGAGCAAGGTCTCGACTATAGGGAGGGTGACGAACTGTCTTGATGCCCATCTTGGTCAAATAGTCTGTGACAAGGATGGAGTTGTGGACTGGTGTATTGTCCGGGTGGAAATGCCACTGAGCCGATTTGAAGAGTGCTGGTCTCTTCCAACGGAACCTCTTCCTGAACTCCCTTAAAACCTCAACATGGTAACCCAAACCCTTTGGCCAATCAACTGTGGTGTATTGACTTCCTTACTCCTCCCACACCTCTCATCACCCCTCACAGACTTCCTTGAATCTCTTATGGCACTCAAAAACTGATGCTCATTCATGCAAGATGCTCCAAAAGCAGTCTGAAGCATTCCATACATTTCTGTGGCATTTTTTCCAAGTTTAAAACAGAATTTTATTGCATATCGTTCTTGAAAAGTGTCCTCATGTCCAAATTGCATTTTTGAAATTCACCAGCTGTGACAATCAGGCTTTTGTAGGGTGTATTCCAATTGCTGCTGTAGCTCTTCATTTGAACGTGAAATCATAAAAATTGGTCAGTCATCTCATAAGATGTATAGCAATAACAGTGAATTTTAGAGAGTCTACGACAATTTTAAATGCCTGTACAAAACGTTTGGAAACTTATTGAATGCACCATGTAGTTCTAGTTCAATAAATTCAGTTTAGGATAAGTACGCAGTTTAAATGTAAGTATAGTTTAATTGTGAAAAGTATTTCTATTCCAAGCTATTTAGTTTAGTCAATTTAGTGTAAGTACAGATTTTGTTCACACACAGATGTCAAAACAGTTCTATGTCAAACAATCCACTTTAGTGTAAGTACAGTTTCAATGTCAAAAATCAGTTCTATTTCAAATAATTCAGTTTAGCATAAGCATGCAGTTTAAATGTAAGTATGGTTGAATTGCCAAAAATATTTCTATTTCAAACTATTCAATTTAGTCAAACAATTCATAGATAGGACCCTGTCAGGTGCTACCGTTCCAGCAATGGCAATGAAGGGGTGCTCTGCATTCCCCAAAGCCCCAGCATCACTGGAACCTCACCATCAGATCCAGGACACTCATGGGGAGCGGGCCTTACCCCTCTGCAGAGTTGCAGTCGGTGTATTCTCCAGCCCCAGCTGACTGGGCAGGTAAATGCTGTTCAAATTATTTTTAATACTGCTTTGTCTCATTAAAACTATACAGACTTTAAGTAAATATACTTGGCCTAAGTTCAAAAATAGGTTATGGCAACAATGTCTTCAACATGATCTGTTAAAGTGTATTGTTATGTGTATAAATGTAAAACAAAATACCCACACACCATGACATGATCATTGTTTCAAACAAATGAGAGAATAACAAGAGAGCTTTTTTTGACTTCCATTGTGAACTTGAAGAATTTCAGTAACAATAATGCTATTAAATTTCTTTTTATGACTTTAGAATCAGTTTTCATGTATAGCTTATACGGAAAGATGTAACACAGAATGATATGCCCAATTAAACTCAAGAAAAAAAATGTTTAAAAGTAGTGTTATCATAATTGAATAAGGTTTAATATTATTTTAAGTTTTAAAACAACCTAAATACTAGGTAAGTTTACAAAAACATGAATATAATCAAAGAATATACAAATAAAAATAAAAAATAGTAAGATAACAACACATATTTTGAATGTATGAAGGTGGGTTCATTCATATCATTCAAAAGAGCCGTGAATAACATAGATGATTTCTCATGATAAAATGAATAAAAAATACAAAATTGGAATGAACATCAAACATTGTATTTTTATATATGTTGAGTACATCTGCAATAAAGAAGATAACATAGTAAATATATTTATTTATTAAATTTGATCGTAAAAGATACCTTCTGAATTTCTCGAATCCATCTATTTACGCCACTTTGTAAGGTATTCAGGAACTGGTGATCTTCAACTTTGTTGCCAAAATCTTCAACTTTAGGTTTTCGGCCTTCTTCAGCACATTTCTTTATGACACTCTGTACGTATGGATGCACAGGTAAGCTGACCTCAGGAATGTCAATATTCTGTTGTAAATGCAACAAGCCCATTTCGAGTTCAGCAATTTTCTTTTCCACAGTTGGAGCCATCTTATCACCATCCCTAACAGGTTAAAAAATTAAACAATCTTAATACTGACTTGAAATAAAAAAAACCTG